>JAPVRG010251811.1:0-11757 GCA_029783565.1 Rhagoletis cerasi
CAGATATGAATCTGTGGCCGTTCCGGTTACGTAGACCCGACTGACGTGGGAACGCTGCATATTGATCAGATATTCCTGTCACCGTGACTGCTTGGACAGTACAACCATTATATCCTGAAAATCTCTTTATTTCACGTAATTTTTGAAATATGTACATAAATACTTAAGCCGGAAAAACTTGTAAACTATGGCCAATTACATATGTAATAGGATATCAAATAAAATAAAAGAGTTTTGAGAGAAACCCGATTTTTATGATATTGAGCCTCGAGCCCTTATCGCAACTTTGAGTACAGATACCTCCGTACCGTCAAGTCGTTTTAAGTTTTCTTGTCTTTTTTGATCGTTTCGTTGCTTCCCATTCAAAGAACCCAATACATACTTGAATTTAATAAAAATTGACGCGCGTGAAAGCGAATAGAAAACTCCAAACAGAAAGAACAAAAATTGCTTTCAAGGAACTGATGCATGTAAAGGCCGACTAACCAACAGAAATATCGATTTTAGTATTTTAACATCGATCGATAATGTTTTATCATTCTTCTCTTTTCCTTGACTATTTTGATTTAGCGCCAAAGTCATTGGAGGAACCGGTTTCCGTTATATCGAAAAAAGCTGCATAATTAAACATTTTAGTTTCACTATCTAAGTTCATTTCTAGTATATTGGTTAAAAACTGCAATAGATGAGTGCGCAGGCCATGCCGGACATAAAAGCACCCGTTGCCCTTACACATACTTCTTCAGAGAAGTTGTCGCGACATGAGATGCTGCGTTGGATCAACACCACCGTGCAGGGAGAGTATAGGAAAATTGAGGAGCTGTGCTCAGGTACTAAACGCGGACATGATTTAACGTACACATTTACACAATTATAATTTAAACTTATCAAGGTGTCGCATACTGCCAAATTATGGAAATGCTCTTCCCACGTTCGGTAGGACTGAAAAAAGTTAAGGTTAACGCAAAACTGGAACATGAGTATTTGCATAATCTCAAACTCTTCCAAGCGGCGTTCACACGCATAAACTATGACAAATCGGTGCCTATTGAACGCTTGGTAAAAGGCCGCTTTCAGGATAATTTCGAGTTCCTGCAGTGGTTCAAAATGTTTTATGATGTACACGCGGCCGGTAAAGAGAACTTAAAAGTTGATATTCCTCAAAAGCAGTTAACGCACGCTAACAGTAAGCCGATAAAAAAAGCTCTAAGCCAAGGAGTTTCTCAGATGACTCCTCCAACTGCAAATTCCACACAATTTAACGTAGAAGAAAATGGGACTCCAAAAAGTTTGAAAACTTTACGAGAAACCCGTGACGAACTCAAAGAGCAGGTTGGTGCTGAAGCGAAAACATGAATATGTGAATTTAATTTTTATTATTAAATTAAAATGCCACTAATTCCTTTTTAGACCGCAATCGTATTAAACGAAAGAGATTACTACTACAAGAAACTTCTTAAAGTAGAAAAGGTGTAAGTTAACAAAATTCATGAAGAATTTTCAATGATTATTTATTAACATAAATTTTTTTCACTTTAGTTTAAAGGAGTTCACGGATCGCAGTGAATTGTGTGAACGTGCGTTAGCTATTTTATGTGCTCCTGATGTAGACGAACCAGGCAATGTAAATAATGAGTTTGGCCGCGAATCAGCAGATTTATAATTTGTATAGCGCAAATATGAAATGTGATCTTTGTTCACTTTGTACTTATTCTTGTAGTTTTTTTTTTTTTAATTTTTTCTTGTTTTTGTGTATTGAAATTTTATACTGATTTTACAACTTTGTATTTAATATAACTGATTACTTTCAATATAATGAATTTAATTACTATTATCTGTGTCACTAAAACTATTATAATCACAGACCAAAGCCAAACTTTTTGGCAAATTTATAAGCGTAGCTTCACATGCATCGGGGTTTGTTCTCCGTTTGTCTGACGGTGCTGCGTCTCCGACAGCCTTATGCTCCTGCGCTTCAGAAGCTTCGCTTCTAGTACACTCGCCTTCTGCTCGCTCGGTTTCGTTGTCCATAGCTAGGCATGTTTCCTGTAATTTCCTTTTAATGCCTAAATCATCGAATTGTAAGTGTGTGTTTAGTATTTTTTGTCTCTTCAATCCACCGAATGTCGTTTTAGTGGCGCCTGGTAGTGCTGGTTTCATTAGAATGTCCAAACGTTTTTCAGCTTCTCGTTCTTGCGCCGACTTGCTTTGCAACATCATTAACTCAGCCATTTGTTTGTCTTGTGCTACTTCGGGAAGTAGCGCTATATCAAGACTATTCCTTGCAAGTATTTGATCGTCTAGTTCTTTTTGTGCTTTAAGTTCTTTTTTCTTTACCTGAAAGGAAGATTATTTTAATAACCAATTTTGCGTCATTTTAACAAAATTACGTCTACAAAACTTACTCGAAACTCTGCTCTTAAGCGGCAATTTGCTTCATAGTTGTCATCCCAAACGCTTTTATTACGATCGACTAAACGCTCCAGCATTGGTTTAGCATCTTCTGCAGCTTTAACATCTTTCGCCTGATGTTCCAGCTTGTACATAGCATCATCGAACAAACGCTTTTGCACCTCTTTCGTCTCGGGTACAACCTGTTCATTTTGATGTGGATCCCAGCGGTTTTCTTGTCGACGTGCACCCGATAGTATCACATAGTCCAAATTTCCAGGGTCTGTTTGTATTTCGAAGTGATTGTCGCACAGATGGCATTTCATGCGAAATTTATATATTGGTGTGGAATAGTACATGCCGACTTTGGTTTTTTCCGCATTATAACGTACGCCCATGCCAATGTGATTCTTGCATCCGTCGCACCAAATATTATATGGCATTTCAAAACGTATGATTATTATGCCCAGATGGATTTTCCGGGCACGCTCTCGGAGCGCATGGGTGCCCCGGAATTTGTTGAGACCTCCTTTCTTCGGATCATAGTCTGGCGGATAGTACTTATTTTGTCCTTTGCGTTCACCCATTTTGCGTTGAAAATTATTTCACACGGTTTATTTATAACTGGTTTTATTTTAGGATTTGTTTATGAATAACACGGGCACTTGCACTATACGCCTTAAACAGCTGATAACAAATACAGACCCAAGGCGAATTCATATGAATTCGCCTTGTACAAAACTTACCAACAGGGTTGTATTGGTTATAAAGTAACAGGGTTCAGTCGTCGTAATTTGAGGGTTTCATTTTAAATAAAAAAATGCTTATAAACAGGCCTGGTTGAAGAAATGCTGATTTGTTTGTTTGCGTTTGGTCTCTAAAGAGTCAAACTTTGTTTACATTTTCATTTAAATTTTCAAACTTTCTTTACTTATTATGAAATTCTAGAGTGAAAAACAGCAACAAAACACACGTTGCTTGTCGTAGTGTTTTCTATAGTGCTAAAGTCCTTCAATGTGCCTTAAATGAAATTTACAAAATATCAAATGCGTTTTTGAATGAAAAAAAAAATTAGATACGAAATGGAAAAATTGGTTTAGTGGGTTAAACTCGTTTTTCTGCGAAAAAAATTAATATGCCTGGAACTGCGTTGCAATGCAACCTTGTGACAGTAAACTTGAAAAGTCGTGGCAACTGGTATATCTGTCAACGAAGAAATATCGCGTGTTTCTGCGATTTTAGATACTAAAAATTTCATATTTGATAATAAAACAAAATATGAAGATTTATACCAATGAAGGAAATCCCTTTGGGTTTAAATTACAATTATTGGCGAAGTTTGCCAAGCAACCAGTGGAAGTGGTCAATGTCACGTTAAATGGTGAGTGAATGTAACGAGAATCAAGAGACCTTGTAGCACAAGTGCCACTCAAGTGTGGTTGGTCACTGCTCAGTAAAATTCCAAGGAATATGAAAGTAGACCAACCCAGACCCACCTGTGTAAGTTGAAATCTGATGATGCAATAATCACTATTATTTCTAGATGCTGAGTGCAAAGATTTTTTGCTATTACCTACACTAATACTAGAAAATGGTTCGAAACTATTTTCCACTGATGCGGTGGCTAAGTATCTATTTCCGAATGAGGGTGCTCTTAGAGACGAGGTGAGTATACAAAAGCTCAGACAAGGAAACTTATTCATTTAACAGTTTTGGTATTTTTGTAGTGGTTGGAATGGTCAACCGTGAAACTGGCTCCCGCTCTAGCACAGCACCTAGCTGTCGGACATCGTGCTAACCCAGATGCCTTACCTGTGTTAAATTTATTAGTAAGAAAACTAGACGACCGTTTAGCAGAATCTCCTTTCCTAGTAGGAGACAAAATAACTTCCGCAGATATAGCAGTATGGTCATTGCTAGCACCAGATGGTACGCTAAAGGGCGCTCTAAATATAGAATACCTTAAGGCGTGGTATCGTAAAATCTCAGCGCTGCCTGAGGTGCAAGATGTGCTGACTGTAACTCCATTAGCGAAACTTACTTTCACATCTCTGCAAAACTCCAATCGCTATGGTGGCCTAAACCACGTTACTGTACGTCTAAATACAACGTCCGAATCAGAGAAGCTGTTGGCCGAAACAAGCGGCAACTTAGCGGATACAGTCACAGAGGAGGAATTAAACAACGCAAAGAGCAGCTTTATACAAGTCTCGGTTCCTCAGCGTATAGAGCCACGCACGGTACTGCCTAAATCGGGCGAACGCAATGTTCTGATAACATCGGCGTTACCATATGTAAACAACGTGCCACATTTGGGTAACATTATTGGCTGTGTATTGTCTGCGGATATATTTGCTAGGTTGATGCAGAAAAAATTTTTCTATTATTTGTTGCTTATAATTTTCATATTACAGATATTCGCGCGCTGCTGGTTATAACACGCTGTATATATGTGGTACGGATGAGTACGGCACGGCGACAGAGAACAAGGCACTAGCCGAGAACCTTACGCCAAAACAAATCTGTGACAAATACTTTGACCTTCATAACTCTATATACCGTTGGTTCGGTATTGGATTTGATTTCTTTGGTCGCACTTCATCGTCACAACAAACGGAGTAAGAGTCTGTTAATCATAGATGAGATGCCTTTCTAAAAGATTGTTATTATAGAATCGTACAAGAGGCTTTCAATGACGTCTACAAAAATGGCTATATTTTCACAGAAAGTGTTGAACAGTTGCTTTGTGTGAAATGTGACCGTTTCCTAGCTGATCGGTATGTATCTGAAGAAGCTGGCAATATAAAGTAATATTTCATTTTATTTTACAAATGTTTTCCCCAGTTTCGTTGAGGGTACATGTCCTCATCCTGGCTGTGGTTATGAAGATGCCCGTGGCGATCAATGCGATAAATGTGGCAAACTAGTCAACGCAACCGAACTGATCCGTCCTCGTTGTAAAATTTGCAACACTGCGCCAATACTGCGGTCCTCTGACCAACTTTTCCTCGATTTGCCCAAAGTTGAACCCCAACTTCGTGCGTGGATGGAAGGCTCCGAAATGGGTTGGACAAATAATGCGCGCGTGATTGCGCGATCCTGGCTGCGTGAGGGCCTCAGGCCACGTTGTATTACGCGTGATTTGAAATGGGGTATACCAGTGCCGCTTGCTGGCTTTGAAAAGAAAGTATTCTATGTGTGGTTCGATGCGCCATACGGCTACATCTCGATGACTAAGCATTATACTAGTGAATATAAGCAATGGTGGATACCATCGAAGGATGTCAAAGTGGAGCTTTTCCAATTCATGGCCAAAGATAATGTGCCATTCCACTCGGTTATATTCCCCTCTTCGCTGTTGGCAACCAACAAAGGCCATACTATGGTAACCAATATTATGGCGACAGAATACTTGAATTACGAAGATGGTAAATTTAGTAAAAGTCGCGGCATTGGTGTATTCGGTAATGATGCACAGGTGAGAATAATAATTTACATCCGTAAATATGAGAATAAAGTTTAACATTTCGGCTTTACTTTAAAGGAAACTGGTATACCTGCTGATATATGGCGGTTCTACCTTGCCTGTGCGCGGCCGGAAGGGCAAGATTCCAGCTTTAGTTGGAATGACTTGGCGGCGCGTAATAATTCCGATTTACTAAACAATCTGGGCAATTTTGTAAATCGTGCTTTAGTCTTCTGCGAAAAGAACTTTGATGGCTTCATACCAGCCATTGCACTAACCAAGGACGAACTCATTCTTTTGGCGCTAATAAATCGTGAAGTGCGTGGCTATGTAAACTCACTTGAAAAGGCGAAATTACGTGATGGCATTCGTCATTTGCTTTCAATTTCTCGTCACGGCAATGGTTACATGCAAGCGCAACAGCCGTGGGTGCTACTGAAAGGTTCCGATGAGCAGAAGGCGCGGGCAGCCACCATCATTGGCGTTTGCGCCAACATTGCAGCTCTTTTAGCCAATCTCCTATTCCCATATATGCCGACGACAGCGCGCACGCTTCTCACACAGTTAAATGCTAAGCAAACTCAACTGAATCCAGAGTAAGTGCAGACTAGAAAACAGATATAGCAACTATTTTAATCCACATCAATATGCCATTTGTATGTTCTAGAAAACCGGTTATCAATATTCTACTGCCTACTGGTCATAAAATTGGCAAACCGGCACCATTGTTCACTAAATTGGAGCAAAGCTTCATTGATGAGTTGAAACAAAAATTCGGTGGTGTTCAGGATCAAAACAATGGCAACAAAGTGGCACCTGTGACAAATGCTGCGAAGTCAAAGACTGCCAAGCCTTCTCCACTCACTAATGGCACACAAACAAATGCACAGCTTGAGGAGGCTGTGCGTTTGCAAGGCGAGAAAGTGCGCCAGTTGAAGGCGTCAACAAAAGACAAAAGTGTTTGGCAACCAGAAGTTAATATTTTGCTTGATCTCAAAAAGCAACTGACTGCGGCTCAAGCTGCACCTCCAGCCGCGGAAGCGGCGGCAGCACCAAAAGTCAGCGATGCTAAAGTTAAGGAACTAGAACAACGAATAACGCAACAAGTGAGTATGGAAGATATGAAAAAATAAAATAATAAAATAATAACTCAATGCAATATATAAAACTTCTTTCCATTCAGGGCGAAAAGGTGCGTCAACTGAAAGCTGCAGGCGATGCAAGCGTGTGGAAACCCGAAGTTGATGTGCTACTGCAGCTGAAAAAGGAGCTGGCTACTCTAACTGGTGCACCGCAACCCGCTGCCCAGGGTAAAAACAAAAAGAAAAAGTAAAATTGCTGTACACAATGACATTGATACTCCATTATCACCATTCAATTGAACACTTGATTTAAATTTACAAGTTTTATATTTGCTAAGCATACCAACATGTTTTGGGTATAGCAACGTATAAAGTGTTAAGTCGGAATTTCTCTCCTTGCCGCAATCAATTTAAGTCTCTCTCAATTCACTCGTATTAAAAGTCACACATTTGCGCATATTTAACTGCAATCTTGTTTCGATTACGCTTTTAACTGAAGGCTATATAACTCGCATGGTTGCTTTCCGTTGATATTCTTAATTTTAATGCTAATTAATTTATTAAATTGTGCTGGTTATGTAAGGTATTTAATGTAATTGAATATTGATTAACAACAGTGTATGCTACATACATATTAACAATAAAATATTTAAAAATCGCATCGCAGTATCATTCAAAAGAAATGTGTTTAACCTCTTTACTTAAGCATTTATTGTTGTAACAATAATACAAAACTAAACGGACTGCTTCGAGATTCGAAATTGAAGATTCGCGTTCGACTACACTAGCTACGGTCTATCTCAGGTCCATTGAATGCCTAACTGCCTCAGCTTTTGGATACTCTAAAATTCATAGAAGTATAACACGGCGCTTTCTGCACATTCAAGTTCTAGGAGTCATAAAGATTCTAGTCAATCCACGCCACACATTGGGGAAATTGAACTTTTTTCGTAATAAAATCTAATATCTCGAGAATGAGAACAGCTAGCGGAATAAATTTAAGAGCATTTTAAAGCTTTTTAGATAAAGAATTCAGGACAAGTGATTTCGTTCGATAAAAAAATTACCTTGACCTTTTAAATGACCTTCAAAGATAGGGAGTTTTAAATTTTTTTCTCTTTTTGACCTGAACGGTATGCAGTAAATTTTTGCTGCTCTTGCGTCAAGGAATCCATTTTCATGGTCCCAAGAGCCAAAAACGCATTTCAATTTTTTTTAAGAGTCCATTATATGCTGTTTTTAGTTAAAAATAAGCTAAAAATAAAAAAATAAAATACTTTTGAAGGTCAAGGTAACTTCAAAATGACCTTCAAAGTCACATTTCTGATCCTTTAATTTTTTTTTGCCTAAAAGCAGCATGTAATGAACCATAAATGGATTCCTGGACGCAAAAACGGCTAAAAAATATTTTAAAAAGTTTTAAAAAAGTTCACTTTTCAGGTCCAAATATGAAAAAAAAAATTAAATTTCCTACTTTTGAGGTTCATTTGAAAGGCCAAGATAATTTTTTTACCCAACGAAATTATTTTTTCTAAATTCTCTATCTTAAAAGCTTTAAAATACTGTCAAATTTATTTCGCTAGCTGTTCTCGCTCTCGAGATATTGGATTTTGTCACGAAAAAAGTTCAATTTCCATACTGTCCGTCGGTCAACAATTTGGGCTTCGCTATTGACATGGAGCCTATTTCAAGTAGCTTTGTGTCGCTCAACCATTAAAGCTCGGAAACCACGCCAGCATCTTCCAAGCCGAAGTGTTGGCCATCTGCAAGGCCTTTATAATTTTAATATCTACTGTAGCTTTTTAGATTCAGATTTTTTATGCTCGTACTGTACGAGTCGTACATAGAACAAAGCTCTCTCTGGGCGTCGTTGATCTGCTGAAACTAAATCCAATTTGATTTAGACCGAGGTTGAGATACTCGGAACCTAATGGAAAACGTATATCCATTTTCCAGGCTGAAACATATGCTATAGAAAGATGCGCGGACTTCGATATCAAGCGAAACTATCGGAATGAAAGGAAAGAAAGGGTCGTCAACTACTTTGATCGGCCCAGAATCCAGGTAGGAGGAAGAGGCTCAAAGAAATCGCTACTGGAACAATCTACCAGGACTAGAGCATTTCAAAGCACTTTTAGGAACATATAACCTAAAGCTATTTTAGGAACAACCTACAAATTATTTTAGGTCTTCTTACAGGGCACTCCAAGCTGAACTATCACCTGACCAAACAGGGAATTTACTCGCAGGAGCGATACAGATTTGGCAGAACGCATATCGTAAGTGCAAAGCAAATCTTGGAACGGTGTAATGCACTGATGCACAAACGCAAAAGACACTTGGTGACCATTTGATAACCGAGGGCGTACTGAAATCTCGGAAACTGGATTATCAGAAGGGGACACAATAGACCTTAAGGTGGCAGTACTTTACCTCCTACAATAATAAAAATAATAAATTCAATTTACTAAAAAAATTTAAGATGAAACTACGCGGAGCGCCTCCATTTATGTGTATTTTTCTGTCCTGGCTCCTCGGCCATAGCAAAATTGATGTGAAAGAGTGAGTTAAGGTTGGAGCTTGTCTGAATGAATCTACAGCAGCGTCCTTGCGATGACCTCTCTGATTAATATGTAGTTACAAGCAGAAATCCCTTCGCACTTTTTTTAAAGGGTGAGACAGAGATGGTTATGGATCCAAAACTTCAAAATAGCATTGGATCTTCGGCCTTACTATAGCACATCAAGGATAATGGATCTGGTTCCTGAATAGGGCCACCCCAGATTAGAATATGGCGCCGCTGCTGATTGAAAGAAAGCAAGGCAAATATTTAGCGTTTTCTGTGGGGCTGACCATGGTGTGATCTCTTATACAAAGGGTCTTTCAAGATTAAGAAACAGTTATGGGGCTACCTATTGAAGAGCCCATATTGAAACTTTTATGGATTTTGACTAAGCTTCATTATGTATTGGCTGGTTTCTCCAATAAGACTTAGGCTTAAACTTATTTATAACTTAAGTTAGCTGTGATTTTGTGCTAAGCTTTTTTTCAGTTTCTCCAAGTGAGCGACTAAATCAAGGTAAGTGAAGTCAAGAATAAGCTGATTAAAACTTTTGGCTTAGGTTAACCTAGATGGTCAAAATGAATAAGTCCAAAAAATGACTAAACTAAGTTAAGTTGAGTGGGAGAAACCAGCCCTATGGATTTTTGAAAAAGACCGAAGTACATATAACAAACCAAGTTTCCATACTTCCACATTTTAAGATATAGGTTGCTGGGAAAGTAAATAGTTGCTTCGTATGATATAGCCTCAAGGTTCCAGTACTATTATTTAAAACTAGGCAAAGTACTAAAGAAAAATCGCGAGGTATGTTCTGCCTTTTCCAAGTTGGATAAGGAAGCAAAACGAATGGGTCTGGTGGTAAACGAGGACAAGACGAAGTATCTCCTGTTAGTCAGCGCATTCGAGCCTGAGTAGGAAATTCTTAAGTGACGTCCTCTCTTGTCATACGAAAACCACGCTCTATAAGTCACTCATTATACCCGTGCTGGTATGTACATATATGGCGCAGAAGCATGGGCAATGACAACATCCGATGAGGCGGCCCTTGGAGTATTCGAGAGAAAGATTCTACGGGAGATTTATGGACCTTTAAGCGTTGGTGACGGCGAGTACCGCAGATGATGGAACGATGAGCTGTACGAGCTTTACAACGACATGGAATTAAAGTACAGCGGCTCCGCTGGCTTGGTCATGTCGTTCGAATGGACAAAAACGCTCCAGTCCTGAAAGTATTCAACTCGAAGCTGGTAGTAGCAGAGGAAGAGGGAGGCCTCCTCTGCTTTGAAAAGACCAGACCGCTTCACTTGGCATTAGTGGGCACTGAAGCGAAGCAACTGTCGTGCTTTGTTGGACTCGGCCAAAACCGCTTAGGCGATTATGGCGCCAAACAAGAAGACACCGATTATACACGATCTGAAATAGAATTCCACTCGACCTACAGGCTCCTTCTCCTATCGAGCACCGATTGGGCAGCCCTTATGCCTTTGACGTCCTTTACAGCAAAGTGATAGTTGGTTAAGAATTCTTTCGCAGTGCAGAACTCTTTTGATGAGTTAGTTAGGGAGGGTTACACATTTACTTTAATCGAAGATCAGATCTCGTCCCCCAGTTGGAAGTATATAAACAAAGGATTTCTCCACAAACTTCAGCAATCGAGTCATGGATTGCGCATGGCATCAGGCTGAGGTATAGCCAAACACATGAGGCCGAATACAACGCCAAAAAAACACACGATTTACATATGTAGAAAACGCAGATCTGACTTTCGAGGCTAGTAGAGGCTTTACAGAACATTGGCCGTTTGCCTATTTTGGTATTGAGTTTCGTATGATTTTTTTAAGTGAATGTTCCAGAGTAGTCACCTGAAAATCATTACCTCTGGGAATTGTCTGAAACATAAAACTTCTGTAGACGTAGAATATAATCTTTTGACTAGTATAAGATGAAAGCTTATATATTGGCCTTTTATCCCAAAAGAAAAAAAAATTTCGCAAACATTAGTAAAAAAATAATTTTTTTTAATAAAAAATATGGCGAATGCAATCTGAAATATCCTCCAATTTTTTCATCACATCCATACCAATTTTTTTAAAGTAATTTCTAATTCTAACAACGCAAACACAAAAGACGCGGAATTTATTCTTCTTCAAATGAATATAATGGAGTGTATGAACAAAAGGTACAAAATTTCAATTAACAGCCTTATTATGTATCACGAACGATAGGCAACACGAACGATTCGTCTGCAGACGAAA
>JAPVRG010251819.1:0-19977 GCA_029783565.1 Rhagoletis cerasi
AACGCATTTGGCTTAAAGAACTTCGAAAGTAGTTAGTTTCCAACCACTTTCTCAATTGATGGTTCATTGGGTAAAAAAATAGCATTTGTTCCAAAGTAATTTTTCAATTAGTTGTTTTAAAATAAAAATCACTTCTTTCCGACAGGGATATAATCGTATATTTATATAAGTATATACAGATAAATACGTAGTTTTAGATAAATAAATATATGTATGTATGTTAAGGTAAATGTTTAGCATGCTCCTGTGTTGGTAAGGTTACATGGAAGCCATGCACCAGACATTGCCACAGACAACGCAGCCATGTGCCGCATTCTCCATTTGCCTGACAGTCTGTTTCTACGGACACTTTTTGTTTTTGCTACGTTTGTCTGCTCGTCTGTCGCGAATTCGAGTATTTATTTTCGCTAGTTTTGTTTGTGTGTGTGTATGTAAGCGAAATGCATGTATGAAAGTAAATGTGTTCTTCCTAGTGTAAACCCTGCAAAAATTTGTGCGACTAATCTCTAAAGAGAGTATTCCCGCATTAGTCTCCATCGGATACAATTGGGCCTCAATTCGTTAAAAGTAGTCTCAAACGGGTATTATTGTAGATCAATTAGTCTCGACTCATCCCTTATGGGTATAATTGGAGATAAATTAGTACCCAACTCATCTCGTCGCCTGGGTAAGAGATTGTGTTACGCGCAAAGGAAACGTTAATAACATACGACAATCTTTTACCTAGGCGACGATTTCTAACGGATACAATTAACGAATTAATGATATGAAGGCACTTAGTCAATGGAGTTTCATGTGCGGCGTTGGCATGTAGAGAGAGTGTACGCTTAGCAATCCAGAGCACCCTGCTGCAAATCGCAACTGGCGCAATTTTAGTTTTTATATTTTTAAAATCGACTAGGCGCTTTTATACCCGTTCGGGTATGAAGGGGAACAATTGGTCTCGTCATAGGACATGCTCGAACAAAAGGGCACAGTTCAGTCCATACAAAGGGATGCCACTAGTCGCATTTTCCGTTGCGACTCATCCCGGATACATCCCGTACTCATCGAATTTTTTGCAGGGAACATACTTAGGTACATATTAGGGATGTTAAGTTTTTCGATTTTTGCGATTCCGGGATTTTCGGGATGTCGTTGTTGAAATCCCGGAATCCCGGGATTAGTCCCGGGATTTAGATATTCATTATTTTTCAACAAAATGTCATCAATATTGTCAGAGAAGCTCTCCTACCACACAGTATACAGTAAACCAGCTATTGACAATATGCTTATTTGAAAATTAATACATGAAGAAATGTGTGTGTATAGGAGTTTCTTGTCATTAACCCATAGGCAACGACTGGTGCAAAAGTACCAACAATTTTTTGGTGATACATTTGAAATGTTAATCTAACAACGAAATTCATTGACAATAAAATGCTTAATAAAGTAGCATATCCTTAGATTGTTTCTTTTTAGAAAGCGTCTTAGACCTATTTATTTAATGATTTCGGAGGTACTTAAGCTTAACTAGTAATTTAACTTTTTTAATAAAACTCTCTTATTTACGTTGCCATTTTATACAGTTTTTAACTGATAGCAAGTTTTTCTTGTATTGCTTTTTGTTTTCATCAGCCGATTTAAAATATTTTTCACAGTTATGTGCTGTTCCACACGCGATTTCCCACTGTTTTTTTTTTCATCTCGGGGGGCACTAAAATCTAAGTCAGCGAATCTAGCACTTTGGCACAAAAAAACAAATTGCTTGGCATTTGGTTTTTCAATTTATTTTATTTTAGGAAAGTTAAAAATATTTTTCACAAGGAAATTTTAAGAATTAATTTCATTTGGGTTAACGCAAATGACAACTTGTGAACAAATATCAACCAATACATTTAAACAAATTGTCAAATAAGCATATTTACATTTTTTGTTTTGCATAGTTGGATTACTGTATACTGTGTCCTACCATATAATAAATAGTAAATAAATGGGTTTGAAATTAAATTTTTTTATTTAAAGTTAAAATTATTTCATTAGTAACAAAATAAAAAAATCTTAAGTCAACAAATGTATTTTGTGGTTGAAAGAAGTGCATATATACTAGTGGAGAAGTAAAAGGAACACCTTATTTGGCCAGACAAAACTGTTTGTTTGTTTATTTAATATTTAAATTTTTATTTTTGTAAAAACCTACCTTATTTAACATATAACTAACTGCATATAAATGCGCATTTCAAAATTTATATAAAAATTATAAAAATGCAAAAAATATGTAGTATAAAGTGCAAGTTTCAAGTGGCTAAAAATACAGTTGATTTTAATTTATATTTTTTTTTTGTATTTTTATAATTAAATTTGGGGTGCACATTTATATGCAGATAATTACATATATGTATAACGATATAGCCGTTGATAAAAAAAATGTTAAATATTTCATAAGCAAAATAATTATAGTCAAAGCTGTTCAAAATAAACCGTTTCTGTGATTGGGACCTTCCGACATTGTCCTATGTGGGACAAAACCTGTGTAAAATGATTTAAAGTTGCAATGACAAAGTCAGAACTTAATTTTATTTTTTATATACACACGTTCCTGAAGCGGATGGCCGTTCACTAATATTTTTTGTTATTGTGTGATATAACACGAATCTAAACATTTCACATTTCACTGATTTGAATAGTTTAACACAAAAAAACAGCTGATTTTCACCGCAAAAGTGTTGTAAATGCAAAGTGACTTTCAATGTTGCTTTTTTGCTATAAAATGAGATTTTTTTGTTCTCTATTACATATGAGGCGGCCCTTGGAGTATTCGAGAGAAAGATTCTACGGAAGATTTACGGGCCTTTACGAGTTGGCAACGGCGAGTATCGCAGGCGATGGAACGATGAGCTGTACGAGCTTTACAACGACATGGACATTGTGCAGCGAATTAAAGTACAGCGGCTCCGCTGGCTTGGTCATGTCGTTCGAATGGATACAGACGCTCCAGCACAGAAAGTATTCAACTCGAAACCCGCTGGTGGTAGCAGGGGAAGAGGGAGGCCTCCTCTGCGTTGGAAAGGCCAGGTGGAGAAGGCCTTGGCTTCACTTGGCATTTCCAATTGGCGTCAGTTGGCACAGAAGCGGAACAACTGGCGTGCTTTGTTGGACTCGGCCAAAATCGCTTAAGCGGTTTCAGCGCCAAATGAGAAGAAGAAGATTACATATGTTTTGTAAGAAATTATAAATCCCGAAAATCCCGGGATTAATTGCCAACAATCCCGGGATTTCCGGGACTTAAAAAAGACCGGGATTAACATTCCTAGTACATATATATGTACATATTTTACCCTCACTGCACTTACAATTTTGTGGGAAATTCTCATTTGCATGAATTTAAGAATAGCATGCATTTGGGCGCACGAACTTGAAAGCAGCGAGCAACAATTGCATGCTCAGCCACGTTCGTGTAATCAAAATAGTGGAACGTAGTGAATTTAAAGCAAACATTCAAATGAACGAGCGCTGGACCGCAAAAGTTTACGTACAGAGAATATGTAAAGCTTTTTTTTAATTTATTTTCGCTAACTTTTTATTAAAATATAGTTCATAACTCAGGAAACTACAATAAATTTGCATAAGAATTTTTAAATTTTCTTATCAGATTTTTTAAAAAACATTTTGTGATGCAGTTTTGTAGCTTATAGAATTTTAGTAGAATGCAAGTTTCTAAAAAATTCTGTTGATTTTGGATGAATTATTTTTTTTTTGTTAACGTTGCCACGCATTTTCTTCAATACACAGTATAAGCGAGAATTTTTTTTAATGGACGAAAATACATGACACCGTCAAATAAAAAAAAGTTTTACAAAACAATGAGAATTTTTAGAAACTTCAAGCTTGCACTTTGCCTGCATAATAAAAATTTGTATAAAAAATTTGATTATAAAGTGGAAAATTGTTATAAATTTATAAAATTTTCCTGAGTTTAGCACAAAGTTTAGAAATTTTGCTTTTAAGAAATTCGCTTGGCGGCTGCTGTGGTGTAGTGGCTAGAAGTGCAATGGCAAACCTGCAAGCGTATTTCTGGCTTGAAAAAGCTTCTCATGAAAATACAATCGCCATCCTGAGTCGGCGTAAAACTGTATGCCACAAAACGGAGGAGAAGCTCGGCCAAACACTAACATATTGTGTAACGCCAATCTATTTTTATAATTATGAACTTTATAAAAAATTAGCCAAAAGAAATTAAAAAAGGTTGCATACATGGTGAAAAATTCTCTGTACCTAAACTTTTGCGGCTCACTACATGTACATATCGCATAAATTCATCGAAAGTGTAACAACTCAAAATTTCCCATTTTTAAAAAAACACAAAAAACTATTTCCGCATTCATGTCGCTCATTAGAGAAGGAATACTTAACCGAGGATTCTGGCGAAAAACTACAACAAAATATTGTTGCCGGTTTTGCCGGAAAGTAAACATCTAATCTGTGAGCATTTTACTGCATAACATCAGAAATTAGGAACTTTGCATTAACACACTTTGGCAGAGGGTGTCCAATTATTTCGTTGTATTTCTTTCTGAAGCAAAATTGTATTTTATTTGTAAATATACATAAATACATGCATACATATGTACATATGTTTGTGCATTTAATACTATCGTTTGCGCTGCGCTTGTCATACTTGTTATAAATGTAATGACTTTTTCCATTAGTCCACCTACTACCGCAAAGTATTTTCACTGTAATTTTGGGGTGCCAATTTAAAGTAGATATTGCATTTCAGGAATTGTCACTGTTAGCAGAGACTTTGGATAAATTGCAGTAACAAAAGCAATGCGCTAAGAGAGAGCAAGTATTTTAGGAACATGTGTTTCCATGCTTTCTACTATTGCAAAAAATATACGGTTTTCAATTTCACCTTTTCACAGCAATCGATTTGCAAACTTTACAATTTACAAATTTAGGTGCACATAAAATTTTGATTTGAAAATTTAATATTTGTAAAATTAGAGCATGCCTCAAACATTTACATATATACATATGTACATATCTAAAGTATGCATTTCCATATTGCAAGTATTAGTACACAGAGAAAGAGCTACCCAATAAAATAAAACAAAAATAGTAAATATCTCAAAGATTTTCTTCGATAAGATTTCTTGTTCGGCGCTGTAACCCCCCAGTGGCTTTGTTGGTCAGTCGTTTCGTTACCATGGATGAGGCTTTCCTCTTCCTCTCACATCACCCACGGGTAACGTGTTCAAACCGGTCTGAAGCATTTGCATCAATTTGTACATTATGACTAAAAACCGTAGGCGCTGTATTCGCTGCTCAAATAGATCATCGTTCCATCGTCTGAAGTATTCACTGTCTCCTAATCTTTCTCTCAGCATGCATGGGCCCATTTAATGACATATTAAATAAATAGGTACATATTTGGCGATCACATTTTTGTAAAGTGTTTGGGTGAGTGTCTTTTTCCAATGCATGGTGTACATCTTAATGTTATAACACAAATAGAGGGAATTACAATTTTACGCCGCCTGCGAACTGCAATTTTTTTATGAAACAAGGATGATCGCTGTTAGAAAAAAAGTCTTTTAATTTTGAAATATTTCTGATGGCGCATATTACGTTCTTCCGACCATATTCTGCAGAGTAAATGCATGTAGCTCATCAGGCAGGCCGTCAGCTCCCGCAGCCTTCATTCGCGTAATTGGTATTCGTACCTCGTCATAGTAGCGTGGCAGTACATTGTCGTTTCAGCATTGTTACCGTTCAAAAGATTGAAGCAATGGTCCCTCCACAATTGAAGCACACACTGCACATCGGCCACTAGATCGCCGAATTTGTTCTTACAGCAATTTGCCCTAGTCTTGACACCTTCCGTAAGTTGCCTCACTTTCTGATAAAACTTTCCGGCGTTTTTCCTATCACCCGGCACTTGAAGCTCTTCGCACTCATGTATTTCAGCCTTTTTCTTCTTATTACGGCAAATACGTCAATCTTCGCTATTCAGCTCTCTATAGATCCGACGGATCGTACGCACGTCTCAAATACTGGAAGCGTACCTTCCATGTATAACAGCATGATCGACTTGGTTTCACGTGGCTTGATGGATGTCTTTATGCTGGAACCTAGTACTGCATACAATCATGTTTCGGTCCCCGACGAACTCGATCAGTCTCAGTCTGTCATGGGACGTTTTCCGACGGTGGTACCAAAGATCCCTTTGGACACCTCGTCCTTCTCTTCCGTTGAGGCGTGGGCGCAAATGAGCGAGATATTGAGGAATCTCGCTTTGATGCGGATTGTGCCGAGACGTTCGTCCACCGGGGTGAACAACAGTACTCGGTGACGGAGTCTCTCTCCCAAAACAAATCCCTTTGGCTTGCCACGTCTATCGCATTTCTTGGATGGCGGCTATGTCAGTTTTTGTTCTCACGAGGACATCAACCATCCGGACAGAAGCAGCTTCCCCATTAAGAGTCCGGATATTCCAGTTGCATCCCCTCAAGTCATAGTCCTTTAACCGTTTGCCGTGTTCGTCATCAAAAGAAAAGGATCCCATTCGAGGCTGAATTGAACCTTTCATTTGGCAGGTGTTTTTACTGGGCGCACAAGTCATTGTTGGGGATTTTCCTTCGCACATTAGCTCGCTTTCGGGCGGATGTTCGGTCGCTACCTAGTGGATACTTGGTGTTAATACCGGAAGACGTGGGCTGCTTGAACCATGTGGAAAATAATCGTTTTTGGCCATTCTCTAATGAATGGCGGTCAAAAACGTTCCTCACGTGCGTGGACTTCTGCACAAGGAACCATCTTCCTTTACGAATATATCGAGCCCTAACCATCAAAAAAAGTAAGCGACATTTTTTGTTTTTATTTTGGGATGTGAAAGGTGCCTTTAAGAATGTCAGTTTTGCATCCATAGGACTTGCTCCACTGATCCCTCTCTGGATCGACAATATGTTGAGGACCCAAACATCAAATCCTTCTTGGAAACCGCATAATTAAGGAAAACAGCCACTCTCGGCACCGCTCAAAGGAGGTTTTATCTCCCGTGCTGTGCCGTGTCGAAAGCCACTAAGGTCGTTGCACATGCAGATGACTTAGTCATTTTGTCGTAGGGAAATTCATCTTCTCAGGTGAGCGAGATTCTTGAATCCGCAATGAACGATCTGGCAGGGTGGGCGGATAGAAATGGTCTAGGGGTCAATCCCTCCAAAACCGAACTTATTCTGTTCACCAAGCGATATAAGGTAGGCAAATTTCGAGCTTCGTCACTCAACCGCGCAAATCTTAAATTGTCAAAAGCAGCCAAGCTTCTGGGGGTTATTCTCGAATCTAAACTAACTAAACTAAAAGGAACATCGAAGAGCGGAAAAGAAAGGCGCGTTTAAGCGCTCTTCTTCTGTAAAGCTATGATTGGGAAAGACTGGGGGCTACGACGGCAAAAGGTGCAACGAAAAGCATGCCTATGCGCAACGGAAGCGATTTCCTCAACGCCCGAGGCGGCACTAGGAACTTTCCTGGATATTCGACCTATATCCCTGAGCTGAGATATATGAAATTGGCATGACGGCAAAGCTAGTTCTGTCTAAACTCGCCTTCGTTGTTGACCGTCAAACTGCCATCAAAGCCTTAGGGTCGGCAACCACTAATTCGATATGCCTTAGGGAATGCCGAAAATCCCTACAAGCTCTACAAAAACATCAAATCAATATTTACTGTTTCCAGGAAAATAGTGGTGTCCCGCGATATGAAAAAGTGGATGAGGGTTCTGGAAAGGGATCTGAGATGGGACTGTAGGAAGCGATCCAGATCGTTAAACCTCTCCTGCGGTTTCTGTCTTCAGAACTTGAACCAGGACAGCCACCAACAGTGGATGGATTAATCTGCACGCCCGTGCGGTATCGCACTCGCTCTGGCCACGGCTCGACGAACAAAGAACACGGAATTCGTTAAGAGTGTCAAATCCAAACGTTAGGCTTCTACCAGGAATACTAAGGGGATACTGGGTTCTTGGCCGCATGACCGCCAGATTCGGAGCCCCGTATAACTATTTCTGTAGAAGCTGAAGAAGAAACATGACATAAATCTAATTAAAGTACATACGTATGCATGTGATTTCCATTAAAATAGAACAGAATGTTAGAATGTATTATTATCAGATGCCAATGATGTTATTAAATAAGCGTTATTTGTACCGTTGCATTATTTTTTCACAAATGTTTATGTTTACAATTTTATTTATAATCAATAATTTGACATCACTGGAGCATTAAGTTTGTAAGTACCCTGTCGGAAATTCAACTACTTTTAAAGCAATTTAATAAGTACTTTTTTATTAACTACAATTGGTAGGAATTCTTACTTTTACTTTGTAAGCAACTGGCTTTATTAACATGGCGATGTCCTAGGAGCAAGTCAATCGTCCGACTCTGCATATGATTTAAACTACTCTCAAATGCATTTGGCTTAAGGTGCTGGCTCAATGCAGGCTGACTTTGCTTGCTTTGCTTACTTTAGTCTGCTTTGATTTACTTTAAAAGCTTGTTTGGCCAAATGGCAGCTTGGAACGAAAGCAACCAGCTATGTGGTTGAAAAGACAGAGGTCTGTTCCCTTAACATAAATAATTATTTTCCCACAAAATTCCAGAAAAATTAAAACATGATAAAAAGGATAGGAACTTTTTAAGCTCTCAATTTTTTCAGATTTATTAAGAAATAGTTATATATTAATAGCTCAAAAAATGTATTTTCGTGAACGGTATGTACAGCAAATATGCTTAATATACATAAATATGGAAATAGAAGACTAATTTTTATTTCAATGCGAATTACATACATTTTTCAAGAGTATTTTTAAAATTAAGATATTTATTTACATACATATATGTAAGAATTTATATGCCTGCAGCATTTTTAGTTAAGCAAAATTTTGTTAAAAAAGTTTGCACCAATTCGCTTGAATTAATTTAGCATTATTTTGACATGTTGCTTCTGACGGCATTCGAACCCAGACCTTCTGTAAGCTAACAAATAACACCAAGCACCTCTGCACACTCAGCTACAACAAGACATATAAATGTGTTTTCAAATGTTCAGTTTGAATTACAATGAGCAAGTCAATTTTCGGTCAAGTGTCATATGCAGGATTTAAATTACTTTCAAATGCATTTGGCTTAAAGAACTTCAAAAGTAGTTTACTTCCAACTTCTTTCTCATTTGATTAATTTTTGAGACTGTCTGCTTTTTTCCGACAGGGTATGTACATATGTAAATATGTATGTATGTATGCTTTGTTGACAATTATTTTCTAGGTTTTTCGCTATATACATACGTATGCACTACTCTCATATGAACTTCAAAAAATATTAATTACAATTAATTCTCTTAATTACACCACTTACCGTGTTAGTGTGTATGTTAGCTTAGCATGCATGACGTGACGTCGCACAACACCACAGAAACTGAGTGTAAAATTCTCTACTGTTGGCAGTTCAATGCCCTCGATTCGCACGCATATGGCTAAATCTCCAGAACCGGACGATTTTATGTTATGTAATCACCAAAATCGCTTAAGCGGTTTCAGCGCCAAACAAGAACAAGAATCACCTTTAAATATATTTTAACAATGCCATTTTTATGTTTTTTTTTTTTTTTATGAGTATAAATAATTTTTTCAACGCATAACGGAGACATCCAAAAATCATGGCAAATAGTAATTGAGGAGTTAGATGCTTTCTGAGATATTTGCGTTTAAAGTTTTTAATGTGTAATAACTTTTTTGTTGTTGTAATACATAAAAAAGGTTTTAATAGTTATAACTCATATATTCTCATTCCGATTTGCGTGTTTAGTAAATCTGTTTTTCATTTTATTGCTCAAAAACGGTGAAAAAAGTCGGAGTAACACGTGCCCTTTTGCATAAAACGAAAAAGTTGAAGAGCAATATGACGTTTTTACTTCATAGAAACATGTTTTATTTTAGTATTCAATACAATAGTGATGGACATACATATGTATATAAAAAACACTTGATTACATTTAGTAAAATTTCGCAAAGTGTATTATAGCAAAGTATATAGTCCAACAACAAAAACGCTATTTGCAAAGTAAGAAGAGAAAAATAAGTCAAAACAAAGAACAAAACATAATTTTTGTTAGTGCACTGCCTTAACAAATTCCCGCTAAGTTTGGATCATTAAAGTCATGTTCTATGCAAGAAGAGCACTTTTGGAATTTTACATTTTTCGGTGTTACAAGTTACAAGGTCAGTTTAAGAGATATCAAATTCCTGCTTTGAGCCTTACACAGAGGAGGGACTGTTCTTTCTATAGAACCGTTTTACGCAAAAAGGTCACATCTCGACACTATGTTCATATCATTAGCGCACACAAGGGGAGGGTTTTGGGATTCAAACAAACCCCCCTCCACCCCTTTTCTTGGCTACGAATTAGACGCAATTTATTTAAACTCGTTTATAGTATTTGTTTTATTAATTTTTAAGTTGAGCGTATTTTATGTTTATAGAACTTTTCGTTAAACAAGTAATTTTCAAGCAAAAAACACAACTGACTTCAATGCTCATATAAAAATTTAGGAGTACCATTAATTTCTTAAAAATGTTAGAATTATGTGTTAACTTTATGTAAATAAAGTGCAATTTATGAAGCTTTAAAAAGTGTATCTATTTTTTTATTACAAACTGTACACAAAACTCTCATAAATGTATTTTAAAAAGGGTATAATATGATGCGAATTTTCAGTATTTTCTGCTGATATATCTTTCGAATACCATCCGTCCTTGTCCCAATAGAAGTAGGCACACCAAGTTTCGTTGAGATATCTCAATTTTTAGACTGTTACAAAAATCCTTCATGTGAACAAAGCTATAATATACCCTTGTGCACAAGTGCGCTCGGGTATAAAAATATGGACTGACTAGCCTAAAGGTCTAAATCACAGCTTTCGAGATAAAATGGATACTGGTTTAGATTGGAATGCTCGTACGAGTACAACACAATTTACATGTGTTACATTTCCAATTGATTTTCATTTGATCTTGACGTTATGATTCGTGCCCAGATAGCATTTAATATATACATACATACATATATGTAAGTGTAACAAAAAATAGCTCACCAAGTAGTTAACCAAATGCAATTTCCCTACTCTACTTCTGACACTACATACATACATTCATATATGCGGGTATGTACCCTGCAGTGAAAAGTCAAACCAGTCAATAAAAATACCAGTTCATGAACTGGTATGAGCTAAAGCGATAATTTCGAACAACTTATGCGATCAGCGGCATCTGCCTTTGAAATGCCAAAGCCATAACTATAACGCAAATAATTGCTTTTCTGACAAGTGTCGGCTGTGGCGTCGCGTGAAGACTACTGCTTCTGGTTCTGAGATCGCAGGTTCGAGTCCGATTGGAGGTGCGTAAAACTTTTCAAATTAAATCAATGTAAGTTGATGTGAATTATTTAAATTTAAATATGTAAAATGAAAAATACGTGAATTTAATTTCATTTGGGAATAAACCTTAATGCTTTATCTTCATAATTAAATTGAGAAATAATTTTTCTTGAAGAAAATTTTAAAACTATAGTAAAAAATTCGAATTAAAAAAATTAAACAAAAAAAATTTCCCTGCACCAGAATTTGAACCTCGGATCTCTGGAATCAGGCAGTAGTGCTTTTCTCACTCAGCCATTGCGACTGTTGGAGCGGCGGGATCGAAATGACATAGTTATTCCTTACACGGGGGATGATGCTACTAGTATTTCTACTCGTAGGCCGCATAGCCGGGCAATTGACATTTCGCTAGCATGGAAAAAGGATGGAAGACGAGCTAGTTGAGCTCAAAAAGCTAACTGGAATTCTAGTTCCCGACTAGTAGCTTTCCCTGCAGGATATGTACATAGATTTTATTTTACATACATACATATGCATGTGCATATGTAAATTTTTTCGTAATTTTCATTCAAATCCAAATTATTTTAAGTACCGTATTTATCATTAATTACTTCAATAATTATTTCGCAAGGTTGATTGGAGTCAATAAATACTAAAATTTAAATTTCTTAGTAAGTTGTAGTATCAACAGATGCATATATGTCGTTAAATAAGAGTGAAAAGTTGCTAAGTGCAGTTTTTCAAATTTAACACTTAGCACTTAGTTTGCAAAATGTTTTATACAAGATTTCACGTTTTCCTAGCCATAACAACTAAAACCGAATCAAACTCTACAACGTTGATAAAGAAATTTTGTATTCTTTGGGTATTATCACATTTTCGGTGAATATTTTGGACTCAGCAAATTTGTGTATCATTGAAAGGAACGGTTACAAATAAAACCGGTAGTTCTTTTAAGAAACGGTGCATTTTTAATTGTTCTTGCTTCTTGAATCAAAATATAATTTTCCGAAAAAGTTTACTTCTTAACTTTTCACTCTAAGCTAGCGATGTGTACATTTTCTAGCATTTGTACATATTAATTTATAACGCTGTTTATTTCTTATTTTGCTGCTAACAAAGATTTTTTCTAACTTAATATTTCATCAATAATTCTCACAGCACAAAAAATCCGTTTTTATTAAGTAAAGAATTTAAATAATATACATATATGTATGCATATATGTATGCATATATAACAGCAGTTGCATTGACGCTTAAGCTTTTATTAGTTCCTCAGAAATCGTGTAAAGTGGTTGAATATTTCTTTGGAGTTCCGTGAAAAATAAGCAAAGTAAAAAAAATGTCACAAATTCTACGAAATATTTTTCACGAATACGGTAAAACGGCATCAAGCAAGAGTTTAGCTGAATTAAATCCAAGACCTACAGCTAGTTCTTCTTTACTCTGCAGATCCTATAACCTCGCAGTTGCCCTTTTTTGGTTCACCTGTGCCCATCGTCACACTTACACTGTGCTACCTCGCCTTTGTATTGATCATCGGTCCTGTGTTTATGCGAAATCGAAAACCGTTTGATATAAAAAATGTGATATTAGTCTACAATTTCCTGCAAGTAATCGTTAACTGCTGGTTAAGTTACGTGGTGAGTTCAATAACTAGCACTAGTAACTCTTTTAGTTACATTTTAAATTTAAAAATCACTTTTCAACCGCCTAGTTTGTATCCACATTTTACACACATCGCGCTGATGTGCCCGACTTCGGTTGCCTCACGAAATACCAACACTCACCCACGCTACAAAAACTCAACATTTATGGCCTATACGCCTACTACATGCTGAAGGTGATCGATTACGTCGAAACGGTTTTCTTTGTGTTACGCAAGAGCTTCAAGCAGGTCTCGTTTCTGCACGTCTATCACCACATCATGATGAGCCTATTTGTGTACTATCTGGGCACTTACTATGGCGGCGTAGGTCATTACGCCAGCGTCATCGTCTTGAACTGCGTGGTGCACGCTTTCATGTACACCTATTACTTCATTTCAGCTCTCCAGCCGAATATGAAGTTGGGACTGTGGTGGAAGAAATACATTACGATATTACAGTTGTCGCACTTCGTGATAGTGCTATTTCATCACTGCTATCCGCTGCTCTTCCGGCCGAAGTGTGGCTTCCCCAAGGGTCTGCTGTGGTTCGCTGTGTCTCAGGCGTTGATGATGCTTTGGCTCTTTGGTAATTTCTATCGGCGAACATACTATAAGCGGGCGGATCGAATTGGAGAAGTGGTGGAAAATTGTGAAAAAAGTGTTAAGAGTAATTAAGTACCAAATTGTTGAAAAAAAATTGCATAAATAAATGAGTTAAAAACAAGGTGCCAAAAATTAACGTGCTAGGGGAATGTGTTAGCACATTCATATTTTTAGATTTAAACTTTTCTGCTTTCTGTACTGACGTGCGTAGACCAGAGCGACTAGAATGAAGAAAACTCGGAAAATTCGTTCATCTGCTCCAATATACACTTATGGGTAATTTTCAAAGAAAGTGTTATTTTGTAGTCCGTCCGTTTTATTTTATGGTGGTAAAAACAAGAACAGCATAATACGATCCAAATAATAGACCATCAACAAAACTGTTATTATTGTAAGCCGTTTTTTTGCGAACGGCATTTCTTTGATATACTGTACTTAATGCATACAGAAATATTTGTCCCCGCTCATTCGATAATACCGTGCGACAAATATAAAAAAATTTCAAAATACATGAAGCAATCAATATACTTACAAGATTAGGGGCCAGACATAGTAGAACTGCGTTTTTAGTTTTTCTCTCTGACGTGAGGATCTCTTATAAAAGGACTTTGAAATTTCAAGGAGGTAATTAATTCAAAAAATTAGACGGTGTTACAGCCATTTCGGACTTTTAATATGACATACTAGTGGACATCGTAGATCTGGTCGAGTACAACAAAAAACCATGTTTCAAATTTTCCATAGACCCTCAAAATCTTGACTTACGGTTAAAAAACCGGTTTTTCATACCTTTGCGCACTTAAATGCCTGTAGCTTGGTTAAGACTCAACCAGTGTTCAGCTTCTCACCGGAGAAGAAATTTAGGCCTTTCGAGTGGTATACGAGTATATATCAATCGATAAAATTTAAGAAATTGTGTATATTTTCCCAGCAATCACAATATTTTTAACTTGTTTTCGCAATTTTTCAACATTGGCGATGTTTTTACGCACTATTTTATAAAGCAGAGGTGGGCAATTTTTTTGACCGCGAAGCAGACAAAGTGCGAGCGAGGACTAGAGAAAGGGAAACCCAGTTTACGGGAGGAAGAGTTTGAAAATTTACGAAAAAATTATCTATATCCCCAAACATCATGTTCATAGCAGAACGGCTGCGGTTAGAAATTGCAAATATTTGCGTACCTATGAGCTGTATTTTTAGAAAAAAAATATGAACGAAAAAGTTAATTAATTATTTAGTTTCGAATATCATAACATTTCATTTTGTGAGCACAATGCTACATGAAATCAGGGATGGGCGTTTTTGAATAAATTATTATTCAAATAAAAAATAAAATTTTATTCCAAATTTTTCTGTTTGAACGAGGAATAAATTTTTATTCTTCATTCAAGTAATTTCGAATGACGAATAAATTTGTATTCTTCATTCAAGAAATATCAAATAATGAATGCATTTTTATTCATCATTCAGGTAATTTCGAATGACGAATAAATTTTTATTCTTCATTCAAGAAATATCGAATAACGAATAAATTTTTATTATTCATTCAAGTAATTTCGAATTTTTATTACAGTTGTACGCCGACTCGGAGCGGCGATTGTATTTTTATGAGAAGCTTTTTCATGGCAGAAATACACTCGGAGGTTTGCCGTTGCCTGCCGGGGGTGACCGCTGTTAAGAAAAAACCTTTCTTCTATAGTTTTTTGCGATGTTGCTTGGACCAGGGCTTGAATCCAGGCACCACGGAGTAGTAGTGCGCACTTCAAACCACTACACCACAGTGACCCCTTAGGTAAAAAACAAAATTTAAAAAAAAAACTCAGTGCGTGTAGTCCCTACGCGCGGAAGAAGTGAAACTTAATAGAGGAAATTCCAGAAAGAAAGAAATGTGCGATATAAACATGTACATACATATTTTCTAATATACAAAATACATATTTATCTTTATCTTTATCTTCATCTTCATATTTATCTTCATCTTCATCTTCAACTTCATCTTTATCTTTCTCTTTCTTTTTATCTTTATCTTTATCGTTATCTTTATCTTAATCTTCATCTTCACATTCAGCTTTATCTTTATCTTCATCTTCATCTTCATCTTCACCTTTATCATTATCCTTATCATTATCATTATCATTATCATTATCATTATCATTAGCATTATCTTTATCATTATCATTATCTTTATCTTTATCTTGATCTTTATCTTTATCTTTATCTTTATCTTTATCTTTATCTTTATCATTATCTTTATCTTTAACTTTATCTTTCTCTTTATCTTTATCTTTATCTTTATATTTATATTTATATTTATATTTATATTTATATTTATATTTATATTTATATTTATCTTTATCTGTATGTTTATCTTTATCTTTATCTTCATCTTCATCTTCATTTTCATCTTTTCTTAATCTTTGTTTCTGTTTATATTCTTGTCTTTGCATTAGTCTGTCCCCACCCAATTGGCGTTTAACGCAGCTATTCGTTTTCTATACCCGCCATATACTACCTTTACCGTGTCGTTAAATATCTATGGCAAACATATCGGAGCTGTAATAATAAGATTCGCTTCAATAATTTTTTTAAACAGGTCCACCCTTTTCAAGCACCTCAAATATATTTTAATTGTGTTTCTTTGAGCTCTTTCTTTTCACGCTTACTGTATAGAATTTTATGCATAATACTTTTGTATAATTTAACTAAATTTGACTTTTGAAACAGGTGGCGACCCTCCTACATGTAGCTAGAAAATACAGCTTATTCAAAACAATTTCTTTTGATACCCATATTGGGATAATTCATTTAACTTAATAAATAATTTGAATTTGATTTTCGTATAAATGGCAACCCTTTAAAAAACTAAAAACATATTGCACATCTACAGATCAATCCCTTTCATTTGACACCTCATTTTTCAGATTCGAACGAACGATACAGATTTTATGACTTGGTGTTAAATATTTAACGCAAACATCTGCGGCAGAGAAATTTTGAACTCGATTTTCTAACACGTGGCAATTTGTTTTAAGGAACTAAAGCTATGTGTCACACCCAAAGGACAAGGCTTTTTATTTGGCACCTCATGTTTGAAATTCGAAGCAGCGAAGCAGATTTTATGACTTGGTGTTAAATATCTAACGCAACCCTCTGCGGCAGAGAGATTTTGAACTAACTTTCTAACATGTGGCAACTCCTTTTAAGGAACTAAAGCTATGTTGCACATCCGAAGGCCAAGGCCTTTCATGTGACACCTCATTTTTAAAATTCGAACGAACGATACATATTTTATGACCTGGTGTTAAATATTTAACGCAACCATCTCCGGACTCGAGTAAGAAGTTTCACTTCAAAAATTATTTAGTTTTGATTAGACATAATAAAAATCAATCTAAAATAACTGCGCTGACCTGACAACGAACACGGGATCTAGTGAATGGTACCGGCATTATCATTTGTATTATTTGAATAATTTGCTATATATAACCTCTCTTGTAATTAAAGTATTTATTACGAGCATGGGGTATTCTTCTCTAGACTTTAAAATAATTTTGACCCAGCGTAAAAAATTCTGCTGAGGTTGCGCAAAATCCCCCCAGGTGTTTCATTGCGATCTTTTCAAAACAAAAACTTTTGTAACTCCCAGAAAATGTATGTACTTATGTAATAAAATATCTTGTAGAAGTTGATTTCATCAAACTTAAAGCTACGCTAATAAATAATCTTCACAAAACAAAGTATTTTTCTTCAATTTCTAACTTTTGTAAGTATACATTCTTATATATAGTATCACTAGCGTGATGGAAATTATTTCATAGAACTACTACATGCAACCTCCGGTTACTGCGCCATCTCATATTTCCTAACCATAACTCTGCGTGCGGTTCTACATATTATCACAATACAATGACTTAGAAAAATATTAATGTTATCCCTCGTTCAGACCATTTGAGAATTGCCCAAATAGACATGTACTTACCTCCAAACCACAAACCTCTTATGCAATCGTGCAAATAAACATTAAAATAGTTCTTTATGATACCAATGCATACACTGGATATAAGGAAACGAGTAAAACGAATACAAATGTATAGAAGCAAAGTTGCTTAAATTAATTTCACCCCAAAGGATAAACTTAAGTTTTATCAAGAGATGCAATGCATATAGAATTGGTGATACAATCTCAAACATATACAATACAGATATGTATATACATAGGTATGTACGAATCAGAACTCTAATACGCATGTGCATTAGACCGGGTCGGTTCCCATACGATAGAAAAAATTTTTGCAACTACACACCCCCTCCTCCCATGGAAATTTTCGTCCTTGGTGAGTGCTAAAAACAGCTAAAAGCGATTTTACCTTTTACCCTAGAATGCCTCCTTAATTTACTAAGTTCAAATAACTCAATTTCTACCCCATTAAATACAACTTTACTGTTAGAGGAATATAAAAATATCCTAATAAACAGAAAATTTGCAGCGACTTGATATTTCTATTTTAACCGGACTAAATGTTAATATTGATAGATAGCTCATACGCCATGGCAGGCGAGTAACTTAGGCAGACAGGCAAGTAATAAAGTGCACGCCTTCTGGTGTTGAGCTTTGAAATACGACTATTTTAATAATGCACTCAAATAAAATTAAAGAAAGTCCATACCGATCCCATGTCTGCTTTGTTACTTGCCTGTCTGCCAATGTTACTCGCTGACCATGGCGATATAAGAACATCAACATAGAGAAAAAGATATATGTACATACAGTACTAAAAATTATATTTTCAACGATATACCACACTTTGGTATCGAATAGTTAATAAAAGAGTTATGAAGAAAACACGATTTTGGCTGTTTTCAGGACTCGCCATGGATGAAGATTTTTACGTCCCTAAAATCCTCTCAAAGTAAGCTCTCAAACTTGGGGGGTTGATTGCAAACTTATTTTCGCGGGCCAGTCCTAATGTGCATACATACATATGTTTGCTTGTAAATATAAATATCTGCTTAAGTATTTACTTGAGCACGCAATTGAGTGGGAACTGTTAAATGTTTGTTCGCAGCGTTTATAAACGCTCACAAGAACAAGTACAGATATTACAAAAAGGAATAAACACACACTTGCATACCCCTATATACACACATATATGTGTGTGTGCATCTACATACCCAGCCACAAACACGATTACCTTAGAAATAATTGTGAAATCGGAAAAAATTGGTAAGCGTTTCCCCTTTCCCATCTAGAAGGCATTCCTTTAACATGTGCATGTAATTGGCCGTAATGGCTTGCAGACGACTTTGCATTCCCCGCAATGGGTTAAAGAAGCGAAAGACAGTTAGACTTTCTGAAGTAATACTTTCAGGTACACGTTTCCATTTAAAACGATTCCAGATTTTTTGCTTGAAACGTATTCATATTATTAATTTCTTGAAGGTATTACTGTAGAATATCTAAACTGTCTTTCGCTTCTTTAACCCATTGCGGGGAATGCAAAGTCGTCTGCAAGCCATCACCGCCAATTACATGCCTATGTTAAAATAATACCTTTTAGAAGCGAAAGGGGAAGCGCTTACCAATTTTTTCCCCGATTTCACATTCATTTATGAGGTAATCAACTTTTTTGCTGGGAATCTTCTCACGCTAACAATGCTGAGTGAATAAGTGGATATGAAAAAAGAAATACTCATACGCCACCGACACCGGACAGAACAACAACAACTGCTTTAATGAGGGTAATAGCCACAGTAATAAAGTCGATGGCCGATGGACCAAACAACACTAACACTCATGAAAGTCCCCTCATACACAAAAGATGCGCAGTTTTCATTTATAAAGGGAGATTCATATACAATATACATACATAGTATACATATGTATATAGTTTTAATAAAGCAGAGGAAATAAAATAAAAGAAAATGAAGTAAAATAAAATAAAATAAAATAAAATAAAATAAAATAAAATAAAATAAAATAAAATAAAACAAAATAAAATAAAATGAAATAAAATAAATTAAAATGAAAAAAGTAAGATAAAATACAATAAAATAAAGTAAAATAAAATAAAATAAAATAAAATAAAATAAAATAAAATAAAATAAAATAAAATAAAATAAAACAAAATGAAATAAAATAAAATTAAATAAAATAAAATAAAATAAAATAAAATAAAATTAAATAAAATAAAATAAAATAAAATAAAATAAAATAAAATGAAATGAAACAAAATGAAATAAAATAAAATAAAATAAAATAAAATAAAATCAAATCAAATAAAATAAAATAAAATGAAATAAAATAAAATAAAAAAATA
>JAPVRG010251862.1:4724-23786 GCA_029783565.1 Rhagoletis cerasi
TCTAGAGATTCGTCGTACAATTTTTTGCAGGGTAAATATGTAATTGCGTTTGTGTATGTTGACGCCACAGCTGCTGATTTGTGAATCTTCGCTTGTCTTAACAAGAAAGCGGCGCGCATTTACTTTGATGATTAACATTTTTATAAGAAAAAATAAAACAAAATACATACATATGTATTAGGGTGGGTCAAAAAAAATCAAGTATTTTTTTTTTGTATCCGACACACGAAAACTAGTTCCTAGGTACCTATAGAAAGTACTTACCAAATCTGAGCTCTTAATATTAACGGGAAGAATATGCTCATCGTAGTTTTCCATTTTCAAATTAGTCTCATATAAAAATGGTCATATCTTATCACCAATAGATCGTTAAACCAGTTGCATCGTCAATATTTATAGGAAATTGAACGCTCTACGAAAATGGTGTGATATACTCCTTTCATTAATCTAACCATTTAAAAGATATTCAAGGTCAAAGATTGAAATATTTTAAGGAAAATAACTTTTTGCTTTGAATTTTTGTAACTTTCTAAAAAATAATTATTGTCGAATGAGTTTCAATTATTTCTATAGGAAATTGAACGCTCTACAAAAAAGGTCTGATGTGGTTAATCGATTACTCTAACCATTTAGAAGGTATTCTCAGTAGAATTCCAATGTCCACTCATTAAAAAAAAAAAAAAACAAAAAAAAAAAGAGAGGCCGCTGTGGTGTAGTGGTAAGCAGTGCGCGCTTCCACTCCGCAGGCCTCGGTTCAAGCCCTGGTCAGAGCAACGTCGCAAAATAATTTATAAAAAAGGTTTTTTCTTAACAGCGGTCACCCCTCGGCAAGCAAGGGTACTTCTGCCATGAAAAAGCTTCTCACAAAAACACAATCGCCGTTCGGAGTCGGCGTAAAACTGTAGGTCCCTCCCCTTTATGTGGCAACATCAAGGCGCACGCCACAAATCGGAGGAGAAGCTTGGCCAAACACTAACATATGTGTGAGCGCCAATCTATTATTATTAATTTGAAAATGGAAAACTACGATGAGCATATTCTTCCCGTTAATATTAAGAGCTCAGATTTGGTAAGTACTTTCTAGAGGTACATAGGAACTAGTTTTCGTGTGTCGGATCAAAAAAAAAATATTTGATTTTTTTTGACCCACCCTAATATGTATGTAACTAAGTATGATAGCAAAAAAAATTAACAAACAATTTGTTATAGTATTATAAAAAACAAAAGGCATGTACGAATATTCTTCAATAGCCGAGGGCCGGATGATAATCATTGGTCCGGCGCTACGCACTATACATACATATATTCAGTCTCTTAAACCATCTACTTAATTACCTATTTGCTCACCCCTTTTACCTATTATACGTTTGGTTTCTCACACTACCAAATTTGATCTAAATAATTTAAAGTGTAATTATCAATTCCGAGTTTTGTCTTTACAAATGTTGTTACTGTTTTAAACTTGTCATGCTTTTTCAAGCGTTCTCATTAGCTGTGCCCATCTTTGTTTTTATTTTATATTATTATTACGTTTATTTTGGCTTGCTTTGGTAGCCGCGTCCAACAGTTTGTTTTGAAATCAAATCAACGCGAGAGACTACCAAAGTCAAAGCGGAATTCTTCTATTGCTTACATACGATTTTTTTCGTTGCGCATGTGTGCTGAGTGTGTGTTGGCCAGGGCAGTGACGCTTAGGTTCTGAAGGACGTGGTGGTTAGAGTGGAGGTACCTGCGTGGTGAATATTAGCAACAGCGTGTGATTTAGAAAAGGCCTGCTAAGGTCTAAAACACAGTATAGGTTAAAAACCGGTGAAAAAACGAGAAAAAATTACTATGTTTATTTTTAAGCAAACGTTTTCAGAAAGAGGTTGTCGGATACAATTTTTTACAAAATCCAAATTTTTTAAATTAATGAGGCGTATTCTTGTTTTCGTACGAATCGAAAATTTTAAATTTTTGTATAGAAAATGAAAGGAAAATTTCACGATTTTCGATTCGTACGAAAACAAGAATACGCCCCAATATTTAATAGAAGTAAATCTATGTGATTGTTTGAGTTCAACCGTTTTCAGTTAAAACTGCTCGAAAATCTTTTGATAGTGTGTTGGTTAGTGAATATTACCAAAATGAAATATGAATTGCAATATAATTAATTTTAAGTAGATTGAGTTATAAGTAAATTGAGATATAAACAACTTATACCCGTAACTATGTAAGTATTGCTAGTAGCTATGTAATTCGTGGTACTAGTGCCCTTTCGGGGGTTTGCTTTTTAAAATTTTGAAGTAAATAGATTCATACATATGTATATGTACCTTCTGTAATAAGAGCGAGGTTTATACATGTATGTATTAGTTAATACCCCCTCAGTTGAAAGGATTAATTAGAGATGGAAGAAGGAATGGATTCCCATTCTTTCTGTGAAAAATTGAATGGTTATTTACTACGGTTTTGCCTTATGGATTTTTAAATTAAAGCTATACCTATTTTAGCAGTTATATTGTAATTTTGATCATGATTTCTCACTAAGACTAAGTATTACTGTACAAAAATTATGTAAAATAAAACCTGTTCATTCGGCTTTTTCTTTCGAATAATCGAACACTCTATTATTTATATGTAAATATATCTGATGTACTAAAGATGCTCTGACAAGTGAGAAGTGACCAAGGTTGTACAAATCGATCTTGTTAGATGAACCTTTACTGATTTGGAAGCAAACTCCAAGCACGCGCGACTTCACCAACAACTTACATTTACCTATCTCATGCGACACCATTTGTTGTAGCAACCTATTTGCACATTCAGCTGCAAGCACGAACGTGGGGAGTTCGTATTTTCATTCATAGCTTTACGCCACCGCTTTTTTTTTTTTTTGTAGTTTTCTTGCATATAACGGAATGCCCAGGAATATTTTTTAGCTCACGCTCAAACACAGCATTCACACACTTTCTCCCTATCTCTCTCTCACATGCGTCCACACTCTCTCGTCCACGTTGTAGCGCTGCTGTGGTGAATTCTTAAGTAGCAATGTGAGCCCTTATGCCGTTGTACTACCACCAACAATCGCCAGGAATTTTCAAGCAAAAACCCTGTTTCGGAACGTAAATTGAACAGTCTGCAAAGGATTCTCAAAGCAAACGCTTCACTTGTTGAAACGCTAATAGCGACGCGCTCTTGAAAATCTTGTGTAAAAAAATTCTTTGCTAGTGCAAAAAATTACCATAGAAAAAAAAGTTTAAAAATAAAATATAAAAATTAAAAAAAATATTTGCAAACCCTTTTTTGCATCTTAAATTCTGTGCAAGTCAAAAGTGTTTTTTGAAGTTAAGTAAAAGAAAAATTTGTGTAACAGCACAAGCAGATTTTAACGTTTCTTAAAAACAATTTTAACTGCAATTACTTAAGTGGTGTATGAAAAGTTTCAACTGATTTCTCGAGCAAGCGGAAGTGTACGCCAAAGCCAAGTCGACAAGCAAATCGCAGCGCAGTTAAAGAGGAAACAGAACAGCAGTTCACCAATTCACGGGTACATTTTACTTGATATTTCTTGCTTATTTGTTGGTAAACTTTTTATGGTTTTGTGGGGTGTTGCTTTTTGTTTTATTTTTATGTTTACTAGTATGCCTCATTTGGAAGTGGGTTGGATATGTTGTAATGTCTTTCTGTGTGCGTGGTCACTTTCTTTTCCTTGTTTCATTATTTGTTTTCTGAAATTGTTGCTTTAGGTAGCAAACATGATGGATGAATTGTAAATAAGCAAAGTCATGGGAGGCGTATGTAAATGAGACTTGCCAACGGCAATTGCTAGCCTGAAGTTTTTCATTTAACTGAGCGACGGGTCGTATGAGTTACATTGAATTTAATCGAAACATTTTTTATGACATGTTAAACCATCAGACAGTTATTATAAAAAATAAGTAAATAACACAAAATAAATAAGAATAGTATTAGGGTAGTTTAGTTAAATTCGAATAAGCTCTGAAAATCTCATTCATTTTGAAACTCTTATCGAACTGTAAACATTTGTATGAAAATATACATTATCGAATTTCGGGAACTCCACGCATAGGCCTTTTATTAACTCTCCGAACAGATTTAATTTTTTAGTGAAATAGTCGGTGAAAAGGGAGCGTGCATTTCACACAAATAATAATTATTAGCGAGAAATTACACAAAAATATATATTTTTAATGCAAGTCCCAAAATTTTATTTTCAGCGCAATTTTTGCATAACAAGCATATCTGTTGTATATAATTTAGAGCAGAATAAAAATGCGTGTTAAAAGTAACTTTCAAAGTAGAGTCACTTCGTCTACTTAAGCTGAAAAAGTTTTCATGAGAATAACATTAGTAGGCTATTAAAACATTTACTCGAATTAAAATTATTATTTTAAACAAAATTTAGCATTTTGATTGTTTGTAGATCACCTGCATCTCGAGAAAAGTACGTTTTCTTGAAAGCGTGTTGAAATCTTCATCATGTTAATTCTCCAGCTTTAATGATTATCATAATCCACTTATTGAAAAGTTTTGATTTATTTATTATATACTCGTAGTTCATTCTAAGTATAACAAAAACCATATGGATCCAGGTTTCAAGATTTGTACAGAAATTAAAAAAATCAACAAAGTTCCATCAAAATTTTAAATTTTTTATTCAGAAATTTTAAAAATATTTTGAGCATGCAGTTTTATAATAATATAAAGTGCAAGTTCGAAGTGGCTACAAAATGCCGTTGAATTTTTGGTTGAAATATTAGTTTATTATATAATGAACTACATTTTTATAAAAAAAAAGAATCAAAATTAAATAATAAAAAAATAAATAGTCAAAACTTGTCAATGTTTGGGTGTCGTATCGTTATGATAATCACTATATATGCGTTGGAAGCTCTTTTATAAATCGGCATTATGGCTAGAACAATATTTTTATTAGCTTGAAATGTACAAGTAAATAAATTTGAAATCAGGCAAAAAAAAAACAAAAATTTTACGCTACTTTTCGTTTCTCTTAATTTTTTAACCCTTTGAAGACCGTATGTCCATGAGTAAAAAATATGGTTTAAAAGGGTTAGAAATGGGTTATATTTTTTAGTCAATGTCAAAGTTTGGGATGCGTACTGCCACCCAGTAGGACCCTCCTACACCTTCCAACAAAAAAGTAAAGGCCCGTAGAAAAGATGTGAATAAAAAAAACAATTTCCAAAGTAAAAAAGTTTTGTTACGAAGCTGTCGCCTTTCGGTTGAAAACGGCAAACCTCCGTGTGCAACTCTGCCATGAAAAAGCTGCTTATAAAAAAACATTTGTTATTCGGAGGCGGCGTGAAACTGTAGAACCATTTTTTTGTGTGACCATATTAAGAAACACGCTGCAAATTTGTGGAGAAGCTCGGCCAAACACTTAACAATAGGGTGAGCGTCATTTTTACTTTTGGATTTTCGTCAACAAAATTTTAACATTCCAATTTGAAGTATACCAATGAAATAACAACGAAAATAGCAAACAGCAAAACTGCGCTTTAAATTTATTATTTATTATTTGGTATAATGTGCATTGGCTTAAAGGTAGAGAAGGAGTTTCATTTGCTATCAATTCAATTTGCAGTTCAACCAGAGAAGAAGTAGTGGAACATAAGTTGTGACAAAGGAAATATGCTTCAAATTTCCTTAGATAAAATTAGTGAAGTACAGAAAGCTTGGAACATTCTTAGAAAATGGTGAACCGATTTAGCAGAGACGTTCTAATGCTTGTGGGTCAGGTACTTATTGCCTTGTAAAAATAAGATCATAAATTTTGCAGATTCTACCTAGACTGAAAATGCGCAAAATATTTTTCTGGAACTACTCTATTGCGTTAAAAGCGTTTTTCAATGTCTTAAATATCATGCGACAAATGTTTGTATTTACATACATAGCTCTAGTATCTGAGCGAAATCTACAACTTCCAGTAAAAAGTCTGTAGCTTTCGGACAACCCTGGAGCTAGGTTTTTTAATTGATATTTCAATATTTATGCAAAAATTAAGCTTCCAGCGGATTTAAAATATTTCCACGCAATTATTCATTTTTGTAAATACATATGTACGTGGATTCTTCAAAAAAAGCAATAATAAAAAAAATAAACTACAATGCATAATTACATTTATACAAATATTTTAAAGTAAATATTGAAATGAGTAGGAAACGATACAAAAACATTTTTCATGGAAAAAACATAAAAGCCAAGAAGCAACAGTTTATGGCAGACCGCTAAAAAAGCAAATAAATCGGCGTTAAAACACATACATATGTATGTATATAGTACATGCAAGCTACGGAGGTGAAAAAATGAAAACTAATAAGTACGCTAGATTAAATCACAAGAGCTGCAAAAACCACGTAAACAAGTATTTAATTGGATTTTAATTATTGGTACGCATGGGATTCGTAAGCGATTGCTCTTAGCTGGAAAAGTTTATCAAAGTAAATTTTATTCTTTTTAAAAATTTGCTTGAATTAAAAACGGAACATAGGAAAATCCAATGAGCTGCTAATTATTTTAGTACGCATTCTAGTTCTTGTTAATGTGCTTTTGAACGAATTCATTGTTGAAATACAATATTTTTTCGCGTTTCTCATTATTGCTTATTGCTTAATAGAAACTAAATTTTTTCCTAAGTACTTAATTCGAAGGTCGTAAAATTCAATTTTTTTGTTTTGCGGGCGTAGGTTCAGCATATACTTGTGTGCATAGAAAAGAGCTTACTAAAAATCGCAATGCTTCAGCTAAATTTTTCCTGTTTATATACAAGTATGCGATTATTGATTTTAAATAATTAGCCCCCACAAAAGAAAAGTCTATGGTACATACATAGCTGCACCGGATGGTTTTTGTTTTGATTTCTTAAAAATGTGGCTGAAGCAATTAAGTACCTAAATTTTTGGAAAAATCTTATGCAGATAATTTTTTTATGAAAAATAAAATCAGGTATACAAACATTATCTTAAGCAATCGTAACTATGACCAAAAAATATAAACATTGAATAAAGTACACATCTAAAAATCAAAGTATACTACTGAATGGGTATCCAAGTAATTTCTAAATTTAAATTCAAAATGTGGCCGCTGTGGTGTAGTGGTAAGCAGTGCGCGCTTCCACTCCGCAGGCCTGGGTTCAAGCTCTGGTCAGAGCAACGTCGAAAAAAAATTTATAAAAAAGGTTTTTCTTAACAGCGGTCACCCCTCGGCAGGCAATGGCAAACCTCCCAGGGTACTTCTGCCATGAAAAAGCTTCTCATAAAAATACAATCGCCGTTCGGAGTCGGCTTTAAACTGTAGGTCCCTCCCCTTTGTGTGACAACATCAAGGCGCACGCCACAAATCGGAGGAGAAGCTCGGCCAAACACTAACATATGTGTAAGCGCCAATCTATTATTATTATTATTAAATTCAATGACGCAGAGTCTATTTCACAGTGAATACATAAAGCCGAGCTAGGTTCCCAACATCCGAACTTGCACTAAAAATTTAAGGTCGAATGCATCTTCTGTGAACAGTTCGATCATCATCACGAACGTGTACGGAGCTTGCCGTAAAAGTGCGCAGAAACACATAAAATTTTCTGTTGAAAGACAGAGAGAAGTAACGACAAAGTCACCGTCATGCGGTGGTGAGTTCTCATTAGCATGTGAATCCCATAAGATAGATCGTATCAACTGACACGTTCTCCATTTTTACGTCCGAAGGTAACTGCGCTTTTAGTAGGCATACAAAAAATTCCCAAAAAATCGGCGGTGATAAAGAACAATGGTAAAGTAGTTTGACAAGATGGTCATTAACAGCTTAAATCCTCCATAAAGGCTAATGCCAGTAAATAGCTGAACACGTCGAGCCAGTGTTTATAAAAAGTGTTACCGGGAAAGCCGTCCTAGATACTTAAGGACATTATTATTTAGGTAATTTCTGATTAATTTGATTTCTGACATGATGTCCAAAACTTACAAAAAAAAAACAAAAAAAATTGTAAGCAAAAAAATGGGAATGTGTATCAGGTGTAGGGGCGACCATGTCGAGAATGAATTATAATTAAGGTATTCACATGTCGAAAGCGTCGTAATATCGTAAAATTTTTCAATGAAAAATAAAGGTTAAAAGTTTTAAGAGCATCTATAACTACGCCAAAATGTTTTCACACTAATAGAAAATATATAATTAGCTCCAATTATACCCTACGAATCTCCTAAAACCATTTTAGTCATTATTTTACATTGAACATTTTTACGACTTTACGACATTAAGACGCTTACGTTATGTTGTGAATACCCTAAATGAGAAAAAAAAGTTTGAATTGTTGAGTTTCTTGTTTTAGTCACGTATTTTTTAAATTTTTTCCTTGTGAAATTTTCCCTCCACTAGTTGAGCCCGCAATCCGCCTACGGGTTGCTTCTTTAATAGAAATATTCCTTTTTGGATAGCTAAGAGGACATACTGGTTTTTAAAATAATTTGCAGAATATTTTCCATAAAATTTGTTTGAATGATGTGAAGTGGAAATACTTAGTGAAAAATCGAAAATTCCAAACTTTTTTTTTATTGATGATTTTTAGCAACTGACATACCCTTTAACTGAGGACAGAAAAAAAATCGGACACTTGAACGGACATTTAAAAAAAGTGGACGTACAGCAAAACAAATATATTTTTGAAATAATCTTTAAAATCGAATATCTCGAAAACGGTAAAATTTTGGACATCATGTCATGTAACCAAATTAATTAGAAAATGCCTTAATAATAAAGTAATTAAGTACACCCGGGCGACTTTGTATTTCAGAACTATTTTCATGGTTAAGTTATTTCAGAAAGTGTGTGGTATTTCAGAAATATATTTTTGAACTTTTGATATAAAAAGTTGTTTGTAAAAAAATTAGGAATATAAAGATATGTATAAATTACTTATTTGTTGGTGTTGGTTGATTTTTTCGACAGGGTAGCAAAATGATTTACTTTGGAACGAATTTCCGTCATCGTTCCAAAGTAAATTTTAAATTACTTCATTTAACAAAAGATTTTAGAAAGTAATTTTTTTGTTGAAAAAGCCACCAAAACTGGTCTAAATGTAAGGAAATGACTAAGAAGAATGCTTCGAACATTAAAAAAGTTGAGGTTTAATTCGGCAAAACTTATAAGGCCCTTGAAAACTGGTCGAAAATTTGGTCTAAATAGGTATAATTCTAGAATTTGACGCACAGTGAAAAATACAAAAATTAAGTAAGATTAAAAAATAAATTCAGTTTCCAAGAATTTCAGGTGCTACGTGTGTGTAAGTATACAAGAAAGCATATGCACTTATTTCGTATTTAAAGTTTGGTCGAAACTAGTCCTACTCTTTAAGACTTTATTGAAGAAGGAAGTATAGGAATTTTCAACATAATGCGAGATTTATTCAACAAATATTTATGTATGCATGTATTTAGTTGAATTAATTTAAACCACTCAAGTTTTTGTGTTTTGTGCTTAAACACAGGATTATAAATGAAAGAAAATGAGCAAATTTCCTGTGCAAAAATTAATCACATACATATTTCTAATATCCGGTTTAATCAAAACAGAAATACTTCAAAAGCATATTTCCAGTTCATAACTCTTTGAAGCAAGACACAACAATTAACACTCAAAATTTGCAAATTTATCATTTTAAATAAGTACACAAGTAAATTATGGGTATAGAAACTCGCAGAAAACTTTTTCATGCTAAACAATTTTAGCAAAAAAGTACTACACGTACTTATAAATATATGTATGTACTTAACATAAACAATGAAAATTAAGTTCATTATGTATATGTTCAAAAAAAAAACAGCAAAACATGCCAACTACGTGAGCATATAAATTGCAAAGCGCTACTGTCGGCCGGAAAGAGCACAAATGATGCTTGTTGCCATGGAATCGTACCAACTGTTTGCCTGCTGAACAGGTGATAAGTATTTGGCATGCGGCATGTGAGTGCGTCGAATAGCATGTGGACTTGTATGTGGAATGCTGTGGCGTTTTATTTAATACCTTCAATTGCCGATTGAGGAATTTCGCGAAATTAAACAAAAAATCAATACCTAATGTTGCACCTTAAAAAGTAAACAGAAATAATTGAGTAAAAATTATGAGTAAGGTAAACAATATTTCATGTGACGCCAATTAAGTTGAATAAGTTTGTTTATAGCTGAATGTACGTACTTGAGGAATAAATTATATTTACCTTTTTCTTTCAATTTCATAGAAGTACATATCTTCAAAGGGAAAATTTCGAAATATGTATCCAAAAATATTTGCATACAAATACTTATAATTTGGTTTTAAAATAGCACACAGCAGTTCTTATAAATAAGACACATAGATATATACATAAATATACTGTACTTTGCATTGTATCAGAATGAAGTACATTACTCTGTAGATATGAATAAATTATGCGACAATTATCCACATTTCAATTCTTACACAAACATGCTTCATATTTATTTATGCACTTTTCTCGTAGCATTTCACATTTAACAATGTTTGCCTGTCCAATTAGTGTGAAATGTTGCACGCCGGATAGTTTCTTGAATTTTGTATGTACATATATTTAATGTAAAAATATGCACATTTCGTGATGTATGAGATAATAAAGATGCTCGTCTGCCTTTTTAATTCATATCACCAGCGCACTACGGCAAATTTGAGTATATTTTCTGACCAAAAGTCAATTTTTTGACTTGCTAGAAATTATTCACTTTCATTATTTTTTACAGCGAATACTTCAAAGTAAACATGTGTAAACTCTGTTTTTCGATAAAGTGATCTACCGTTGATATGGCTTCGAAATCAGCTGTAAACAAAAAATGTTTAACTTGATTTGTGCATTGCTTTCAATTGCGTGTATCTCATAATCTATTTGCTGCTTTTCAAAAGTGAAAAAAGAAAAAAAAAATGCGACGGTTAGTAGAACATTTATCAGTTAAAACTTTTCTGTTACTTTGAAGGTTGTTCTAAAGAAAAGTGTGTATTCAAGTGAACTTAAATTGAAATTGTGCAGCTTAAAAAAAAGTTTCATTCAGGGTTTTAAAATAAACAAATACATTATAAATCGTTATGGCAATCATTAATGCGTTATTTCCACTTTATCTCATGCTGCGGTTTTGTGCGATATTAAAAAAAATATACTTTTTCTTAGGTAACTGTTTGATACAAAATCAGCAATACATTCAACAAAAAAAAACTACCAAAAATCAACGGCCTAGGTTCTAGGTACTTAAGAGTTGCATTGAAATTGAATGGGCTACAAAATTGCATAATCAAAATCTTAAAATGCTTTAAATTTTCACGAAAGTTTGTGGGCGTGGCAACTCCATTTTCATATGGAAATCTTATTACTTCTAGCCCTACTGCTGGACCAAGTTTAAAGGTGATATTTCAACTTTTCCAATTCTGGTCACAAAACCGTATCGAATTTCCTATAGTGCAGCGGAGCATATGCATAATTAATAGCGTTTGTTTTTTCTTATTACATCAAATTCACAGCAATTATGTATGGGTGAGACTGACCGGCGAGCATAAACTTTCAAAATATGATTTTGTTTCTATATCTTGTCCAAATATGGTTTAAATCAATTTTTAAACTGGTCCAAAATCTGGCCTAAGCACATAACTAGTATTACGTTTATGAATAAAAAAACTCTGTATCTTTACGAATACATATCGTACCCTGAAATGCAAAAAGGCATTAATAAATTTTTTTTTTGCATAAAATGATGTGGAGACTAAAAATTCTATGAAATGCGTCATACTCAATCAAAAAGTGAATTTTGGATTTTTTGTTAGCTACGGCCTTTTGTATTTCAGGTGAGTATCTAAGTTACCGTACATACCTACACAAATACATACTTGCACTCTGCTTTCACTTTTTAAAAAAATTTCAATGTCAGTATCCTACTACCCACGCACAAGTGTTGCATCAAATACACAAACACTATGAAAAGCTCAGATCCATTTATGTCAACAGCTATGCGTCGTCAAATACCGTCAGTCACGCTTTTATTGCATGCCATTGCTACTTTCCAACGAAACCATGCCGACACTGGGAGACGAATATACAATATATGTATCTAATGCCTCGGCGACACGGCAAGTACTACTTGTACCAAACTGACACCATTGACACATCCCATTTTTAGTTGCGTTGGCTGAGAAGAGAAGCTACTCGGCCTAATTCAGAGTATTCAACACTTCTAATAGCTCAAAGCTCTGAATCATGCAACAGTAGTTGGTATGTAGTGTGATATCTCTCGAACACTTTGTTGCCGGCATGCCGCTCTGATTGTCTCACCTGCGTGAATGGCAGCGCTTGACACTTTGGCTCAAGTAAAGATCTCGGGCTTAACGTATATATGGCTACTACGGTATATACATATGCTTGTAGGGGATGATATATTTACTCACACACACATATAACTAGTACTACGTTTATGTGCATAAATTTATTTATAACGGAAATGTGTATGCATGGATAAAAGACTAGACGCCTTATGTCTAAATTTGTCTGCAACGAATTTTATCCTAGACCCGCCGACATCCTCTGAGTGTATACATATGTATATTAGCGCGGGCCGAAATCCGCTTTTTCAGAATTATTATTGCTAATAGCAAAAATATGGTTCATTACGCTCTAACAATAATCTGTGCGAAAGATGAAAATTTTTGGTCAATATCTTAGTCTCGCCCAAGTCCATCAAAGTTCAATGTGTTCAAAAAAATTTTTTCTTAGCTTACTTCGGTCGCAAATTTAATTCTAAACTTTAATATATTGGAAAAATTAGACACAGCTGAAGTTAATATCAATAATTAATATGTTCTATTAAGCACAAGTATACTTGCTTAGGAACTAAAGCGCTGTATGGGCCTTATTATGAGTTGTGTTCGATTTTAGATCAAGATCGAATTTGAAATTCGTATTATGAGCTATGCAACTCTGTCGAAATTTGCGTTGAGTATCCACTTTTCTGTCGAACAGAAAATTGTTAAAAATGTAAGTATTTTGCGTTTTTTTTTTTAGTTTTTGGCGCCAAAACACTAATGGTGTTTTCTTTTCTACCGAAAAATGTTGCCTCCTCATTGCCCTCTGTGGCACAAATAATATGGAGAGGGCAATGAAAAGGCAACATTTTTTGTAGAAAAGAAATCGCCATAATTTTAAACAATTTTTATTAGTTTCATGCAGGTTTAAGGTCATGAGTACTAAAAAGCCACTCGAAAGGCTGGCTTAAATTATGAAGAAAATCTTCAATTCGCGACAGGGATTTGCACATAGGTTCAGGCCGCACAAAAGTGGGAAAATATCTAATTTTCAACAAGTTTTTATCAGCTCGTTTTATTTTTACTAAATTTTAACTTTCACAAATTTACATATAAGCACACTATTTAGTTTAGTTATGTTGTAATAAACCCGCTTTTTTTATTTTAATTTGCTCAATTTGTAAACAAAGCGTTCCAGCTGTCAAAAATATACTATTGTGAACAACCTAAACGAGCGAAATTCACAATAGCCCTTTTCCTCATCGAATGAGCGTCATAATACCAACTCAAAATTCGTTCGGTCAGCACTTTCGACCACAGTCGAAGATCGAATGCAACTCATAATAGGGGCCTTTGCGGCTCTCAAGAAAAATCACTAGAAATTTTTTTTATTATTTCTGTTGCTTGAAAAAATGCTTTGCTTATGAACACATTGAACTTTGATGGACTTGGGCGAGCCTAAGATATTGACCAAAAATTTTCATCTTTCGCACAGATTATTTTTAGAGCACAATTCACCACATTTTTGCTATTAGCAATAAAAATTCTGAAAAAGCGGATGTTCGGCCCACGCTAATGTACATATGTACGTATTTATATTTGTTTATAAGTATATATGTATGCACTTATGCACTATAATTTAAGTACGTATGTACATGGTTTGTTTAACTAATTTGTATCCATAAAAATTCAAAATTTTCTCTTCTGCCCTGGCCAATCATAAATTTTTCTTCGTTCAGGCTCAGGTGCTTGTGATTGCTGCTTTCAATGGCATTTAGCAAATGAGCTGTGAAATTCGCTTAAGTACAATACGTTTTATGTGGTTGCAGGTACTTTGTAAAGATTATATTTCATGCGACTAATGACAGATCTACTAAATTCATATTTTATTCATAAATATATTGAAATTTTAACATCGTGCAAAACATACAAGTTATTTTGAAGGTCACAGAAGTTAACTTCTTCAAATTGAAATGAAAAATTTATGAATTTTGCTATAGGATTTTAGTTGTATTTATTACTTTATGTGTATTTAACGACTTCAGAATACTACTAAGGAGGTATATTGGTGCTTTGTATTTTGGAAACTCTTTAAACTCAAACTCAAACAGGTATAAAACTCTTCGGAAAAATGTATTAAAAAGTTCCGTAAGTGAATATAAATTTTAATAAGTATGCTATTGTTTCTAAACACAGCAAAAAATATTTTGGTCTAAAATCTGGTCGAACTTATAAAAATTAAAAAAGTGTGAAAATTACATCTAACGCATAAAAACTAGAAATGTTTAAACTTATCAACATAAAAAGCCCAATTAAATGCCATAAGAAGTAAAGCTTTACGATTCCGAATTTGTATCGTAAATAAACTTATCCATGTACTCATGTAAATATATATGTGTCTGTAAATAATGTATGAACACATGTGCAGGTAATGCCATTATGCACTTTTTTATTTTTGCATTCTATTTTTGCTAATCAAATAAATCTCCGCTCTGTGTTGAAATGAAATATTGACAATCATTTGATTTACGCATGCGAATGTCACAAATAAAGCCAATATTGGGCTGATTTGCATATTTAGCACGCAACAACGCTACTTGTCGTACAGACTGCCTGCGCTAAGCGGATGATTGTTTCTATTGTTCATTTTGGCTTTGTAAACAAAACAATGTTAACTCCTTCTGGTTTTTATGCTGATATAGCCTATACGCCCACGTGTACTCGTATCTCACATGTCCTAATGGTGACAAAATTTGGTGCTAGGGAAAATCAATCAATCTAGTTTTGGCACGGGATTCTTGACATGTGTATGGAGAATGAATAATGAAAGAAATACAAATACATTTTAGTAATATATTTTTCGTTTTCATTTTGTATACCTCTTTTGCTTATCATTCTCCATGGCAAGCAATCAATTTTGTACCAAGCGCTGCAATTTACCACTAAAAAGCCAGCTCATGAATATGCAATACATTTTCAGTCTACATGCATTTATTGGTGACATTGCCAATGTTATTTGGCGTTGAAGTGACATTTTCGGTAACAAGCTTAATTCACCTTTCCACAAAGTCGCTTTTAGCTATTTTTAGCAATTTAACTGTGGTGCAGTTAGTCATGCAATTGCGACACATATGTACATACATACAAACAGGCGAAAAAATTATATTTATTTTCTTTTGTCAAATCGCTGACCGAAAATCGCAAGATCTACAGATTTTTCAAATACATACATTCTCAAAACTGGTCGAAGACAAATATTGAAAAGTTAGCTAAGTGAAAAAAAATGTTGGTTGGAGCTTAGTAATTTTAACACAATATTTAACAAAAATGGCTACAAACTATCCCGTTTATCTAAAAAAAAAATTTCAAAACTGGTCGAAAACTTCAGAATTAAGAATTTTTCAAAATTTCTTAATGCTAAAGAAAAATCGCATTTACAAATATATCGAGCCCCAACCGCCAAAAAATGTAAGCGGCATTCATTTCACAATTTTTTTTTAAACAGAATTGCATCTAGATGCTCTAGGCGCATTCATACATCAAAAAGAAAAAATTGGAAAAATGTGGCCTTCGTTTGAAAGCATGTTTTAAAAACTGATCGAAATAAATTTAAAAATTAGTAAACATATGTAAATGAAATTTCCGAAGAAATATGTGCACTTTGAAAACTGGTCGGGCATAGAAATTAAAATACTAGTAGACTGCAATTGAAAATAAAAAATGGTATGCTTTTTTCTGTCTAATTGAAACTGATCGATGTTAGAAATAACAAAGTAAGAAAGCTGTTTTTTAAATTGTATTTAGAAGTGCGAAAAGTTTTTTATTTAAAGTTTCGCATTTTAATTAGTGCATTTCTATGTACATACATATATGCATTAAAAATAATAGATGGAATTTATACCCACATCGAAATTTAAATTGTCAAAAATGTATATTAAAAATCAAAAAAGTAAAATACTGTAATAAAAATTAAATAAATCGATTCAAACGAAAATTGGTCTAAACTGATCTTAATTTTTTTGTGGAAATTCACTTGCCTATTCAGCTAAATCAAAAGCCAATACATAAAAATAAAATTGAAAATGGTTTTAGTTGATGTAAAAAACTGGTATAAAGCGATTTAAAGCAATATCGGAAACCGAAATCACTAACAGAACTCCCTCCGAAGAACTCATATTTTCTTTCGAAATTATTTCAACGAACCAACCATTTTACAATCACTCGTGCATTTCTGTCTTATTCAATTGTTTTAGAGGACAATTAAATGCCAAATTCTAAGTTGATTCAGTCACCTTAGCGAAAAAAACACGCAGAGCATTTATAGCGTCTATTCAAACCGTGCATATTTTCATTGACATACCCTTCATAAAATACAATTAAATATCACGCATTGAATTTCGCCAGCAACTACACAGCGCGCAGATCCAGAAGGTTGTAGCTCATTTCACTATACATAGTTACAAAGCCACAAGTGTGTGGGTATAGTTATATACATATACATATATATGCAGATGTATGCATGTAAAAAAATTATAGCATATTGTATGACTATTTCTAGTGCACCGCTTCGTTGGTAATGAACTAACAATGTAAAGTGACAAGTCGCGGATTTGAGTGGATAAACGAGCGCTTGTGTGCACATTTAATAAACTTGTGACCGTTATATTTATTTTTATATGTACATATGTTTATATGTTAGTTTACGGTGTACATGTTTAGTAGCACACTCATGCGTGACTTTTATACGCACATGTAAGCGTAAGGCCACTTGATATTGTATTATATGTGTTAACTTAATTTAGAATAGGGGCAAGAAAGTAATTTAATGACATCAAGAATTAAAGCATAAACGTACATACATATTTATACACACATGGGCAGTAATATAAATTTTTATGCATATGTATACATACGCATCTACATATTAAGCGCAGCATGCTACGATACAGCGTAGGGGGATTTAATTTTAATGGCGTGCAAGTTAAATATGTATGTATGAATGTGTGCCATTCTTTTCTTGGGACAGCCTTCGGGGCGTATACGTAACATGTGACGCCATACATTTTGCCCTTTCATTAAATTGTTGAAGGGGTTGTCTGGGTTGGTTGTTATTTGTTAATAATAAAGAGATTTTGTGTTTATGATTCAATTAATTACATAGAATTTATAGTTTGAGTGTTGAAGAGATTGAAGATTCTTGGGAAAATTTTTGGGACAATTGCGCATTTACGATGGCGTATGTGGAGTGCGGTGGAAGAAACAATGAGTTACCAGTGCTCGGTGTTGACATAAGTAAATTAAGATAAATCGGCAAATATACATATATGTTTAGAAGTGTTACGGAGGTCAACAGCTTGTCATAAGTCTGTCAGTCACTTGTACGCATGTAAAGCGAAACAAGTTACTCATACGCCCAGTCTAGCTATGATTACTCTTTTACTTTGTTGCTCATAGGATATGTCAGACAAAAAGTCGAAGGTATGTACATATGTACATTAAAGAGCACGTGGCATATAATCATACACATGGTTAGTTAAAAAATGTATATTTAGTTTGAATGGTTCACGATTGAAAGATCACGACAAGTGGTAAGTTTTTTATCACCGTTCACCTGTTAGTGGTCAGAAACAACTTCTTTTTTGCGAAACAAACCTTTACAAATACAGCCTTAACAAAATCCTAAATTTTATCAACGTTGTTGCTTACTAAAAACATTCATCTACATTAGATCTATAATCCATGGTACTTGAGCATTGAGTTATTTTTCGCCACAAAATCCCAACCCTTAATCAAAAACAGCCACAACTCAACACTTTTTAAAACTGATTTTCTCCCATAAAACAGTTTACGTACCATTTTTCTAACGTCCGCCAAAATGTCTTCCTCATCACTATCTTCTCTAAATGTAAAAGTACAATTAATACTGTTTTTGGTTTGCTTGCGTCGGTTGCGCAGCATCAACAGTTTTTTGTCTCTTGAATATTTGGCATTTTTTGAGTTATGACTGTTTTTTATTTAAAGAGCGTTTTGCGACGCCCAAATTGCGCAATTTCGACAAAATTCACAATTTCAGTTGAAATTGCGATACGATTCTACATTTGGCCATACAAAAACTGTGAAAAAACTGAATCTCAATTTCAGGGAAATTCAGACGAAATTGCCTCAACTTTGCGAATGAAACCCTTAAAATTACTTATTATGAATGAAACAAAACAAACAAACCGAACTAAACAAACCCAACAAAGAAACAAACAAACTGTCATAGAAATTGAAATTGAGATGGTCGTGTATAGAGCTAAAACTTCAAATTGAGGGTTGAAAGAGCGGAAATTGGGCGACATAGAAACGCTCTTTTAGGGCGCAATATGTAGCTTATAAGTTCCTTGAGGTTCAATGTTCCCTTATTTACCCAACCATATTCCAGGCGGAAGCCTTCGCAATCGAAGTCTGTGCTCGAGAAGGACAAACGGGGCCAGAATAAATATTATGTCGTATAGTCAGGCATCACTAAAGGCCTTAGACTCATTCAGAACAACATCAAGGCTTGTGGTCAGTTGTAGAACTCTTCTTAATAGCCTAGGAGCCCATAATAGAGTTACGCTGTGGTGGGTTTCTGGGCATGAAGTGTTTGAAGGCAAGGAAAGGGCTGAATATCTCGCAACACATGGAGCTCAAATGCGCATGTATGGTCCCGAGCCTTTCTGCGGTACATCTAGAGGATACACTGCAGAACTGCTTTGGAGTTGGGAAGAA
>JAPVRG010251899.1:1392-12094 GCA_029783565.1 Rhagoletis cerasi
ATAAAATAGTTTTGTAAAAGTACCACATTTCGCTGTTTTTGTACTGGTGCGGATCTAGTTACTATGGGACTGGTTCGTTTTTGGCGATAAATATCTAGTACTGAACTAGAAATTTTATACACCAGTTCGGGTTTTCCCTGCAGGGGAACGACAGCGCTTAAAAGTACATCGCGCATTGACGTGTACTTCACTTCTCCGGCTTGCGTTCGAATATGGCTCGGCCATCAAATGTTCATCATATTGACAAATTGCCTTTGGCGCTATAGATAAAGAATGTCAATACTGTCAGGCATTTAAATAATAAAGGTTAATCCGTCGGTTTATTCTGAGCGTCTGGAAAAATTGCACTGCCACCATTAAATTCGCCGCTAGAACCATTGAAAATACCATTTACACCTCAGTCGAAGCTGTTTTTGCGTAAAATTCGCAAATTCAATTCTTGCTTCCAAATAACATCATTTGCGACTTAAAACAAATATGCGAGTGCAACTACAAAATGATTCATTGGCACTGTCGTTCTCGGAACAATTGCTTAACATTGGCAATGGTAAAATTCATTTGCATGGAAATACGTCGTGCATCAAATTCCCAATTTTAGCAACAAGGGATGCTGTGAATGAAAGCATATTCCCAGATTTGAGCGCTAACTACATCAATCATACTTGGCTACGTGAGCGAGCCATATTGGCCGTAAAAAATTTCGATGTTGGCGCTATTAATTTCAAAATACAACAATCATTGCCAGGAAATGAGATGTCGTTCAAATCCATCGACACCGCTGTTGATCCTGACGAAGCAGTTAACTAGCCTGTTGAATTCTTAAATTCAATGGATTTACCGGGTATGCCCTCACATAACAAGCGATTAAAAATCGACTCACCAATTATACTGCTCTGGAATTTAAATGCTCCTTAGTTATGCAAGGGTACGCGATTACTCATAAAACAAATCATAGGAAATGTTCTTGACGCTGCAATTTTGAACTGCAAGTTTCACGGTGAAGCTGTTCTTATACCACGGATCCCAATGATTCCTTCAGAATACCCCACTCCATTCAGACGCTTGCAGTTCCCAATTGGCTTGGCTTTTGCAATAACTAGTAATAAGTCACAATGCCAAACTTTAACCACTAAATTACAAATGGTTCCGATAAAGATTGCTTTGTAGTGTTAGTGTATTTTTATACCCGAGCAAGAAGTACGATTATAATAAATTATGAAAATAGGCGTGAATCCGTCCATTTATGAATGCTTAAATTCCCTGCAGGGAAAGCTACAGTTGTAAACTAGAATGCTACCAGTTTGCATTTCAGCCCAACTAGTTCACGTAGCATACTTTTTCAGTGATAGCGACTGGTATTTTTAACATGGCGATGTCATAGGAGATGTCAATTGTCCTCTCCTGCATCAGTACCATACCATTCGCTGGGATTAAAAAAATTTTAGTCCAATAATACTCCAAAATCACCGTATTTGGACCATGCAAATCCGAGTCAGTTCATACCAGTTCGCTGCGATAACAAGAATTCTAGTCCATTTTTAGTCTGAAATCACCACTTATAGATGATTGGATTAACAGAAAAAATAAACAAAAAAGGGCAAATGAATTTTATAGATTAATTTAAGTATTTCATCGTGTTCAGCATTTATTTGAAATGTTTCCTTTTTTTAATTAATAGCTCTAAAAAGTTAAATAATTGGCATGAACTATTAATATAAGTTTTGTTATAAAACTTGCATTTTAGACTAACGCTTTTGAGTAACGTGTGAATGTGAGTACATAAGGTGTATTTTTTTGTAACCGAGCTACAAAAAAAAACACTCGCTAAAGTAACGAAATACATGCAAAGCAACAACACAAGCTCTGTTATTTATGCGAGTTCAGCCAGGTCGGTTAAAAAATACGCGACCCGATGCGGAGTGTTGTTAAGTGAAAAAACAGTTTTATTGTAAATGAGCTGTTGAAAAATCCGTGGGTAAATTTCATACAAACTTCAAATTCTTTTTATTTTTATGGATACATAAACAAAGCGAAATAAAATGGAGCAAGCGTAAGTAAAACTACTCTGCGTATTTGTTCATTAAAATGAGGACTAAAACTTTATTTAAATTTTAGAAGTCAAGATAAAAAGCGAAGAAGATGGTCCCGCGAGGAGGCAATGGGGTTTTTAAGGTGTTATCTTGCCCGGAAAGCAGAATTTGAGCATTCCAAAAGGAAGAGAGTAGCTTACGCCAACATTTTGGAAGACATGATGTCTTTGGGGATCACGGTAGGTTATAGCTACAAAAAATTCAATGAAGTTAATCAATAAATCATACTTTTAGGATTCAGGGAGGACTCACGTGTGCTTGGAGTCGAAAAAGCGCACCCTTCTCCAGGCATATAAAGCGGCGCGGGACAACAACCGCAGCACAGGTGCCAGCCCATGTTTTGCTGCATATATGGATAATGGACGAAATTTTCGGAAACACTCCAATCATTTCGAATGAACACGCCGTCCACGTGGGATTCCGGCCATTTGAGATGGTTTCGGTAGATGTGCCGCCATCATCATCGTCACCGTCATCATCGGCAATGTCATCTTCAATGTCATCTTCGCCTCTGTCTTCACCTTCGGCAATGGAAAGCCTTTCGGCATCGCCGCCTTTACAATCGGTGGCAGCTCCTTCCTGGTATAATTCTCCAACACCACCACTAGAAGCTACTGCTACCAGTCTAAATTGGAACTAAAAAAGTTGCTGGCCGAAGAGAAGAAAGCTAGGAGCGAAGCTATCCAGCAGTTGAAAGAGATGCTGAAGGAAACTTGGGAAAGGGAAGCCGAGCTGGAAAAGAGAAAATTTGAGTTGCTCGAAAAATTAGTTAATAGCAATATGAATTCCTTTATTTTCTCTTTTGTGTTTAATTAGATTTAGGAAATTTTGAGATAAACTTTTTTAATTCGTATTGATATTTTTAAGTTTCATTTTATAAGTTCTTTTTAGTTTTAAGCTAAGTACTGAAATTAATTTTGTTATATTTTTTATTTTTAATGAATTTATCATGTTAGGTAATGAAAACCCTATTTTTATTATACGATTTAAGGAAAAAGAAGAATTTATCATGTAATATATATTCCTATTAAAAATTGTTGTTGCTAGATTTTAAGAAAAGTACTGTAATCAAATCTTTCAACGTTTTTATTTAAAAATATAATAAACATATCATGAATAACTTAAGCAATACGCTGCTGTCTTTTATAATTGAAAAGAGTTTGCCTCCTGTCAAGCGTTTCATCCAGATTAGACACATCTTGCTGTATTCTTGAGCAAATGGAATCGCTGCATTTAGTTCGTCGATATCACACAGGTCATCAAAAGAAATTTTTATGCAAAAAAAAACGCTGACTACGATGTTGGTTATCACTTTCAAATCAGTTTGCTCTGTAAACCTCAAAAGTCGCCAAAATCGCCCTTTCAGCAACCCAAACGCGTTTTCAACTACCATTATTGTAGAAGAATGTATTTCGTTAAATTTTCGCTGTGACATTTAAATTTCCATAGTATTTGAAAGGTGACACCAGCCATTTCGTTGACGGATACGCCGAGTCTCCGATGATGAAATTTGAATTTAAAAGCATTTCCTCATAATGATTTTCTGCGTCTTGAAAGAATTTGCATCTCCTTAGCGCTCTATAATCATGAAGCGACCCTGGCTCACCACAAGTTATATCGATGAAATTTTGTTAGCATCGACTACAGCTTTAAGCACTATGCTGTATGTTCTTTTCCTGTTAAAGTACATTTCCTTTCCCCTTTTTGGTCCATTAATGACGATATGCGTACAATCGGTGGCACCAATCACGCCAGGAATACGCTTTATCTGGTAAAATTTTTCCACGTTTGCATGTAAATAAACTCCTCTTGATGTGTTCACTGCTAATGAAAATAAAAAAACCAGTAACTCGCTGCACTGAAAACCATGCTGCTGACTGGTGTGTTCACGTACCAGATAAGCATATAAACCGACTTTTTGGCCGTAACCTGGGGCCTTCCTCCGCCAGATGGGTCAGGAACGCAGTTAGATTGTGAGTACCTCACTGAAAATAATATGGGCCCTTGTGGTTAAGTAGTTATTTCAATAAATTTTTGGATATTATTTATGAGGTATTCCACCGTCTCGCGTTTCAGTCTCATGTGCATTTTAAAATCGCTCCCACCCATGGCATCGAGAGTCGCTTCAAAATTGTTGCACTTGGGATGGCCCCCGTTTTCGCCTTCAGAGCTGGAACTTGCAAAAACGACATCCAAAAGTTCGTTCACAACTTCTTCCGATGAGTTTTTAGTAATTTACTAACTTTTTTTAGTCCCAGTCATGACTAACAAAAAATTATTGCAATCATTTGACCCCCACTCAAATAAACGCAATAGTCTGACGCGACGAAAACGGAATTGATTTTAAGGCACATATACATACATATATGTGGCCGCTGTGGTGTAGTGGTAAGCAGTGCGCGCTTCCACTCCGCAGGGCCTGGGTTCAAGCCCTGGTCAAAGCAACATCGCAAAAAATGTATCAAAAAGGTTTTTCCTTAACAGCGGTCGCCACTCGGCAGGCAATGGCAATGGTGTATTTCTGTCATGAAAAAGCTTCTCATAAAAATACAATCGCCGTGAGGAGAAGCTCGACCAAACACTAACATGGGTGTAAGCGTCAATCTATTATTATTATTATCATACATATATGCAAAAGTCTGCGAACCATGGGAGTTTTTCTTTTCTTTAAAAATTTCTACGCTACGCTAAATATTAAACCTTTACAATCCTTTAATATTTAAAAAGAAATTATCTCTGGTTAGTTTTATATTAAAAAACATAACGTACGCGATAATTTTTCCCCAATACAATATTTTAGTACCTCCCTCCGGCAGCAGAATATGAAAATAGAACGCTAAAGACCTAACAAAATGGAAAAAAATCATTATTGCAAAAACTGAATTAGCTACTCCGAAAACCGCGACTTCAAAGACTGTTTTGCTATAACTTTAGATCCTTTAATGAAAAGACATTCATCTTGCACAAGAAAGAAAAATAATATATCCAACCCCATGAGGAATATGCCGCTTAAGAGAGTGGCGTACTCAGTTTTTTACTACAAGTAACCAAAAAGTTACCCACACGGCCTAAAGTGACAATTTGGTACTATTTTTCACTAGTTTTTTTATTTATTCGTTAGAATTTTCCACATAGTAGTAATTTTTCCAAAACAAAAATACTTAAGATTGTAACTAATTTAATGTGGTTTGTAAAAAAGTGAACAGATTTTAGATCGAATTATATTTGAACTAGTAAATTAGGTTTAAGTGAAGCCATATTGAAAACCACTTTCAAACTTGACAAACATCGTCAAAAATTTAAAAGCCTCAGCGGAAGTGGATTAAACTGTCGTACTCTGGAATACTTTAATCTATACTCACGACTGATAATAACGTTATTATCTTGCACAAACATAAAAAAGGACGACTACGAAGATTTCGCTCACATGGTCCTTTTGTTTCTTAGAGAGAAGCCATTGAATTCAAGGGGAAAATTTCGAAAAACCAAGGAGCCAGGTGCAGTGTCGCGAGCACGGTTCTTGGTCAAAATGTATTTTTCCGAGATCAATTCCATTTAACAGGTAAAACCACTTTTCACACCATTATATTCTTAACTTACATATGCATTTTCATCATGTCTTGCTTATTTTATTATGTAGCCAGAGAGCTAAAGGGTCTGCTGGCCTTAAATGTTTTCATTGCCATACCTATGAACTAGCTGCAATACCCGGCGTTGCCCGGAGACATTTCAAAAAAGATAAAGCAATAATTTAACAATTTTAATTCTTTTAAACTTTTTTTGGTATTCTTGTGATGTTAAATAGGCAATTAATATTTAAAAATTTTGTGGGATTATTTTTTACTGGTAACTTATTAAGAGTAACTTTTTCTGAATGAAAGGTGCTCTAAGACCCAGATAACGTGCATGAGAAAGCTTATTATGATCGGTTGAGTAATTGAGGCTTGAAAGCGTAAGAAACAAACGAACTCGCTGTCGAATTTATATTAGTTAGAATTAGATAGGATATAAACTTCGCGTCTATCAGCGGTGTCACACCTTTTTGTCTATACTTAACCCCACATAGTCTATAACATGCATCAAATTAAGTATTTGCCATGTAAAAATTTAACTAAGATGCGGCTTATGGATCCCAAGTTATAGCTGGTTATAAATTTCATATCACCATACTAATCTTCTTACCAGTGCCCTAGCACAAATACTTCCAGAGATATTTAGCAAAGAAATAAATTTTTTGTATTAAAAAGTTAAAACTGCCAAAATATAACTATTTATTTACAATTTCATAGAACTAGTAACTACTAGCAAGGTTAGCGTTTTCGCATTTTTTTGGATAGTTGCTGGAAAGTTACTGGAGATTTTTTTTCTAGAAAATACGTGAACACAACTATTAATGGTGACTGCACTAGAGAAAATAGGAATCGATGAAAATTTGAAGAGGGCAAATATTGTTGTAGGCCTGATGAATGTTGTGAAGTTAGGTGTGGCTGCCCCTGCTACGCAGGCATACACATAGGCCAAGAGTTGAAGGCCCGTTGTGATACCACAGTTAAGAGTTTTCACCCCCCCTTGCTGAACCATTTTGAATCCTTGACGAAGCTCGTCAGGCACCTAGGGTTCAAATCCCCCAATTTGTCAAGGTCACTAAAGAAAGGAAACCCCAGAGAGCGCAGTCTGCTCCTCGATAATGCCGGGCAGTTACAAAGAAGATGGAGAACGGTCTCCTCCTCCTCATAGTTTTTGCAACTTCTGAAGAATCTACGGTAAGGCACACCAAGCCGTTCTGCGTGTTTACCTATAAGGCAATGGCCTGTAAGATCGATCACATCTAGGCCACTTTTGCCTAGACATTCGACAGGTCGTAGTTTGCATCCATCTCTCGCTCGCGCGAGCATAGATAAATTCTCTTGAAAGCAGCTTTCGCAAGTTCGTCCGCCATACAGTTACCCTCTATATCCCTATGACCGGGAACCCAAATGAGGTTAAGACTGTTCTGCTTAGCCATCTCCTGCAGAGATCGGCGGCAGTCCAGCACAATTTTTGATTTAATAGTGACCGAACTCACAGCTTTAGTCGCTTCCTGGCTGTCACTAAAGATAAAAACCTCTTTACCTTTCAAATCAGTACGAAGTTCATTTATAGCCTCCATTATAGCTGAGACCTCAGCCTGGAAGACACTACAGTGGTCCGGTAGCCGAAATGAACGGCTCAGGGCAGGGCTGCGAGAGAAGACTCCCCCTCCCACACCACCGTTCATTTTTGAACCATCTGAGAAAATTACTATACTACCGGGTATAGTAGTTTTCTAGCCATTCCTCCCTGCTTGGGATTTTCATGACGAAGTTTCTATCCGGAACGGTTGGCGAAAATCCCCGTAGCTACATCCTCCCCGCGGGTGCCGACTGGGCAATGGGTGGCGCTGCCCACACCGCCGCACAGTGGGATTTCGGCGGAAAAAATTATATTGGTGAAGGTAACATTTTGTCATTTTTTATACTTGTTACTAATACTACACCCCTTGGGTGACCCGGTTTTACAAGATTTGGCAGCAAATATAATTTCAAGTTTGAAAACTAGACCAGTAAAGTCATGGGTCTGAATACCTACATAAAAAAATTTTAAAATACATACTTATTTCAAGTGGCAGAACTCTGAAACAAACATCACCTTAATAGAATACTTATTGTTTATCATAATAGGCATATGTCTAATTATTAAATATGTAATTACATGACTTGATTTTCCATCCAGTATATATAAATATTTAATTTAAAGAAATTAGTATTTTTTTCCGCGCATTTCTTAATTCAATGGACTGCATATTTTTTTCGGCTCCGACCGGTTTGTTGTGATATAGCACTAATTACTTCTATACTAGTTAGGACTAATATGTAATCTATTCCAGCTGCAATTATCTGCAATTCTTTTTGTAAAGAGTGATTTAGCAAACAAACCTAATTTTATTCGAAAATAGTGCAAGCATTAAAATTCATAAATAATGAGGGTAATTAACTTTTAAACGGCGTGGTAAAGTATAAAAGGGTAAGCTATTATTTTTTACTACATATTTTGTTATCTGTTTCAGAAAGAACACCGAATTTACTAAGTTTGGCAAATTTCAACATTCCTAATTCAGAGTTAGCTGAAATCGCAACTGCAAGTAATCGTGAAGTGCATAAGTTTATCGAAAACCTTAAAAATAAATATCCAAACCTTATAGAGAGAGGTCTTGAGAAAATTTATACTGGAAAAAGTAAATCTTGTTTGCCTACTTTTAACAGAAAGTGGTATGCTGCATAGAGAGTGAAAAAATATTTTTCTTCCAAGAACGAGGACTCATTAAATGGGAATGAAAAAAAATGAAATGGATGATTAATTGTGGACTATTTTTTATGAATTATAAAATAAATGATTGAACATAGTTAAAGTGTACTTTATTTGACGCATTTCACCTAAAAATAAATTTTTTCAGTTTTTAGCCTTACAGGACAAGCAGTTTTACCCACCATGAGGCACCATTTTTAACACGCTTATATTAGTTTCACTTGTATGTTTGTTTACTTGCTTGCTTGCTTGCTTGCTTGTTTGTTTGTAACTCTCTTTGAGCAGCAGCTGCAAGCGTGTTTCTTAGTTTTTTTAAACTATATTCTGCTTATTATATATGTACATACATTTCTGCTTTACATTTTTTTATAACTTAGCTTACAGAAGTATGCAGTTTGTATAATCCGAGAACTTTTCTTTGCCTTTTAATAGCTTTTTTAAGTTTTTTTGAGGTTAGGCTTGTATTGGAGGCGTGCGTAAAAATAAACCGATTACAGGCATTATAAGGGGGTTTGCTTATATTATCATTATAAATATATGGCCAAAATTTCGGAGTCGTGCATTCATCGCTGCGCTTTTAATTACATATTTAAGCGTTTGGAGGTAAGGTTTGTATGAGAGGTATGTGTTAAACTGAATCGAATTCGCTAATTTTTTGTATGTTTACTTTCTCCATTATTGTGAATATATGGACGAAATTTCGGAGTCCTTCATTCATCGGTGCCCTTTGAATGGCATTTTTAAGGCGTTTTTGAGGTTAGGTTTGTATGGGAGGTATGCTTTAAAATAAACCGATCACACCCATTTTTCGGGGTTTTCTTGATGTATGTGCTTAGAGGTTACATACGAAAAACTAAAGCTCTACGCCTACTCCTTCTAATTTTCTCCGAACAATGTGTGGGGCTAAACCACTGTGCGCCGTCTGCTCGGGCTATTGCACCCGAAAGCGACGGTGCAGGCAGGCGCTATCTAGCTAAGGCCGGTATACAGCCGTGTCCGTTACCCTCAGGTGGATTGGTGTCTACGCCAACCCTACATGGTACGGGCTAGGGTATATAGCGGCCATTGCTACTGGGGTACCTGGCGGTAGGTATAAAGCGCTAGGGGTTGAGGCTTCCCGAAAAACAAACTCAACATGGAGGTGAAATATGATGAAAAACGGGCTGGGATATCAGCCCAAACGTCGGTGGAAGCAGTGGCTGCAACCACCAGAGGGCACGGCGAGCTTACAAGCCGTGTCGCCAGCGGCCACACCTCTGCTGTGAAGGGAGCAGTTCACAGCAGTTGCATTGCTACTGCCAGCAAACAATCGCAATACGGAGGTGCCAGAGTTGCTCAAGACTCGGACCTCGAAAGTGTCGTAAGCGTTGACACGGTGGACGAAGACGCTCTTCTGCGCTCTCCGGCAAACCCCAAAGGTGCTTCTTCAGAAACAACGAAAAGGCCTAGGGTCAAGCCTAGTAAGGAGGGGATGAAGGCGAATGCGCGATACAAGGCAGCTCTCAAAGTCCATGCGAGACTCAGCCAAAAGACCGGTCTGACGAGGGAGGAGGAAGAACGACTGGCTTGGGCGAAGTCCGAAATGGAAAGCGAGCGAGCTCACTTCGCAACAAGAGAAAAATTTAACTCCTCGGATCCGTGAAAAGACAACGCTCCCGGGAGAGCGATGCCTTCTTCTTCTTCTTCTTTATTGGCGCTGTAACCGCCTAAGCGATTTTGGCCGAGTCCAAAACAGCACGCCAGTCATTTCTCTTCTGTGCCAACTGACGCCAATTGGAAATGCCAAGTGAATCCTAGTCCTTCTCCACCTGGTCTTTCCAACGCAGAGGAGGCCTTACTCTTCCTCTATTACCAGCATCGCGACCCGCGTTGAATACTTTCAGAGCAGGAGCATTTCTGTCCGCTGTATCTTAATTCGCTGCACTATGTCTACATCGTTGTAAAGCTCATACAGCTCATCGTTAAATCGTCTGCGGTACTCGCCATTGCCAACGCGCAAAGGCCCGTAAATCTTTCGCAGAATCGTTCTCTTGAAAACTCCAAGAGCCGCTTCATCAGATGTTTTCATTGTCCATGCCTCCGCGCCATACACCAGCACAGGCAAGATGAGTGACTTATAGAGTGTGATTTTTGTGCGACGAGAGAGGACTTTACTTCTCAATTGCCTACTCAGTCCAAAGTAGCACTTGTTGGCAAGAGTGATTCTCCGTTGGATTTCAAGGCTGACACTATTATTGGTGTTAATGCTGGTTCCCAGATAAACGAAGTTGTCTACTTTTTCAAACTTG
>JAPVRG010251946.1:0-18454 GCA_029783565.1 Rhagoletis cerasi
GTATTTCTTCTTTTCCAATAATTTTCTCAACTGTGCTTATCTCTAGATTTGATAATATAAATGAATTAACAATATTTGATTTTGCCCAATGTAAGGCGTATTCAATATTGATAAGCTCTTCTTTAATTAATTGTAATTTATATTTAGTTTTAAGACCTAATTCTAATTTTACGTTCACATTTTCTATTACATTTTTAAGTATTTCATTAGTTTTATTACTTGCTTCGTTAATTTTATCAAACAATTTTTTGTTTATTACTACTTGCCTATCATTATTTTCCAGTAAATTTCCAATATTTTTATTAATTATTTCTAAGTCTTGGTGGTCTGGGCTACCAGCAATCCATTTCCATGCTGTGCCAATAAAATCTAATGAACGTTTATTTTTAGTTCTAAGGGTTAATTTTGAAAGGAGTGTGCGAATTTGGGTTATTTCGTGATTGAGAAAAGGATGTAGTGGATGGTTGATTTGGATATTTTGCGCGATTGTATTTTCAAGTTCTTTCGTTAGTTCGTCATACTGTTTCGTATCTATTATATGAATAATTTTGAATGTTCCTTCCTGTATTCTTGCTGTCCCGTCTTTTAAGGTTATAAGCTGTGCATTAGTATAGTCGAGGATTTGGATTTAAATTAATATGAAGAAATTCAATTGAAACATTTGTTAAACATTTTTTTTTTTTGTTATTAGGCTTGGTTAACCAAGTACGTTTAGACGGTGAGACTAACTTCTGATGTTGCCTCTGTGAACTGCTCGACCTGATTGAGTTTTGACTGTAGTCCTGTTATTTTCTGCAACTACTTCTTTTTTATATCTCGATGATAGTTTGGAGCCCAATCCTTTATTGATTTTAACGAATATTTCTTTACCTACAGAGTAATCTTTCGTTTATTTCCTCTTTTTATTGTGGTAATCAAGGCCCTTTACTTGCTTCCTTGTAAGTAAGGCTACATTTTGTTGTCTATGTTTTTCTAACTCTTGGGGGTCTGGTGGTAACTCTGGTACCGAAGAACGTTTCTAGCGGTTTTTTCTTAGTGGTGGAAGGAATTGTTGAGTTGCATTCTTTGACAGATTTGAAAAGTAACTCTTCGAAAGTGAGACTATTGTTGTCGGATTTTAAACATCTCATAATTTCGGAAAGCGTGGAGTGAAATCTCTCCACTTGTCCGTTTGTCGTGCTAGCGTAAGGGGGTGTGACGTATACTTCAATATTCATTTGATCCTTTAATAACGACGAAATTGAGGCGGAGTTCAGTGATTTCTCGTTATCGATTACTACAAGTTTAGGAATTCCAAAAGCGATCATTAGCTCGAATATTGGGGCCTTTATGTGTTCTACTGCCCTGGATGGGATTATTTTGACCTGTGCGTATTTTGAATATTTGTGAACGGAAGTGAGAATAAACCTTTTCTCTGTGGAGTAAATGTCAATGTGAACGATTTCTCCAGGGTTTTGTGGAATCGGGGTGGCTTGGATTTCTGGCTTTGGGGATGTCTATCGTATTTTTGCTGAAGGCAAGTTGAACATTGTTTGACCTTTTTCTCTATTTTGGAGTACATGCTAGGGAAATAGTATTTTTTAAGAATTTGAGTTTTATTTTCGCGGCTATTTCTATGAGCACGTTGATGCTCTCTTATTATTATTTCTTCTTGCTCGGTTTCGTGTGTGATGTCCTCTAATAAAGTTTGTGTAAAGCGGATTTTTATGTTTCTGAAATGTAATGGGTAAAATTCTTGAATTCTACCCGTAATATTTTCTGTTGTGTAGAGTCTTAACAAGAGCTGGATCTAAACGTTGTTTAAAAATATCGATTAAGTCCTGTGTGGAGTAGTCAGTTGTAGTTATAGTATGTCTGTGATAACTGGGGAAAGGGAGCTCGAAAGTATAGTTGTTTTCATTTCCAATTAGTATAAATAATTGGTTCTTAAATGCGTTAATTGGGGCTTTTGTAGCAGGTATGAGAATATGTGCAGAGCTTTCGTCACTATGGTCGGTTGTCGTTAGGGTGTTTACGTCAGATTTTGGGGGTTTAGAAAGAGCGTCTGCAACGACATGAGTTTTACCGGGTTTATACTTGAGTTCATAGTTATATTCTTCCAGAATGAATTTCCACCTTTTCATTTTTGCGTTATGGTTTTTATTGCTTAAGGCAAATGTAAGGGGTTGATGGTCGGTATATATTATTACTTTGGCTGAACCGTAGAGATAATTCCTTAGCGTGTTCAGTGCCGAAATTATCCCCAGCATTTCCTTTTCATTTGCGGCGTAACTTTCTTCTGTCTTCGATAAGGATCTTGATATGAACGTTATAGGTTTACCTGCTTGCTTTAAAACAGCACCTAGAGCGTAGTTCGATGCATCGGTAGTCAGGTGGAATTCTCTCTTAAAATCGGGTGGAAGGCTTGTTTTGCATTATCATTCAGCGTGATTAGCTGTTTGCTTGAGACAGTTTTAGAAACTCGTCCGTCTTCTCCTCTAAGCTAATTTAGCGTAATCATTGATAAAACGTCGATAATAACCTGATAATCCAAGACATGATCTCAGATCTTTCAGTGTTCTTGGATAGGGGACTTCTTGGATAGCTTTTACTTTATCAGGGTTTGTCTTAATACCATTTCGTGATATTATGACACCAAGGAATTCTACTTCGTCCTTGAAAAACTCACATTTATCCAGTTTTACTTTCATTCGGGCATTTTCAAGCGTTAGGAAAATAGTTTCTAAGTTCTCTAAATGGCTACGTTCGTCCTTACCAAGTACAATTATGTCGTCGATGTAGACATAACAGATTTTCCCAATGTGGTCCCTGAGTATGTCCTTTAAGGGAGTTTGATGGAAGCCGCTTTTCAGATCGAGGACAGAGAAAAATTGGCTACTTTCTAGTTGGGAGATTATTTCGTTAATTTCAGGTATTGGGTACTTGTCTGCTAATGTCACTGCGTTCAATTTTCGGTATTCAATAACTATTCTGTATTTTTTCTGTCCAGAGGCATCTATTTTTTTGGGTACTACCCAAATAGGTGAGTTACATGCTGATCTTGATGGTCTAATTATTCCATCTCTTAGTAGGGTTCCAATCTCTTGGGTCACGAAGTCTCTCATAGCTAAAGGATACGGATAATATTTGGAGTAAATAGGACTGTCCGAAAGAGTCTTAATTTATCCAACTACAGTGGTTGTATAAGTGAGTTTTGCATTGGGTTCCGAAAATAGTTTGGGTCATGAAGTCTCTCATAGCTAAAGGATACGGATAACATTTGGAGTGAATAGGGCTGTCCGAAAGAGTCTTAATTTATCCAACTACAGTGGTTGTATAAGTGAGTTTTGCATTGGGTTCCGAAAATAGTTTGGAATATTTTCTTGTTAAATAGTTAATGTCCTTCTTCTGTTGCAATGTCATGTGTCTGTCCTAATGTCAATTTTATTAACATCCTATGAGAGTTTCTGTTTAATTTTGATAACTGTATTGTTGCCAATTTTGAGTGTGTTGTCATGGATATCTATTATGGCAGACAAATCTCTAAGACTGCCATTACCGAGGATACCGTGAAAAGAATTCAATGTTGGGAGCAGAAAGAATTTTAAATTCGTATCTTTTTTCCCGAAAGGATTACCAGAGTGTGGTGGGTGATTTCTACTTTTCCGGCTATGGAGTTTGCGAAGAAAGGTTGTTCATTAAGAAGTGGTTTTGGGACAAGATGTGGCTGGATATAATTTTTACTAGAGCCAGTGTCTAGCAATATCTTAAGAATGTCTCCGTTCTTCGTCCTGCACTCTATGTACGATAACGAAGAACACGTCATTCTAAAAAATGTATGTCTGTAAAGTCAGCTGGAGTTTGCTCGTATTCCTGAGATAACTGCAAATTATCTTCGTAGTTCAATGCGGTCTCATATTCGTCCATGGTAGGTGTCCATTCTTGATCATATCCTTGTTGCTGCATTTCCTCTTGTTCCGGTTCGCTTTCAATGTGAAAGTTCCTTTGAGCCTTGTGTGGTATCTGATTAGAAGTATTCGATGGTCTTTTCTATGCTGGTTTGCTCGGTCCTGGTCTGTTCATGTAGTTAATTGCCTTAGATTGCATGGAACGGTATACATCCATGGGTTCCGGTTTCGGTAATGGCTTTGGAGCCACTGGGCGAGAAGGTATAAATATATTTTTAGCCTGTGGGAATGGTTGAGAAGGCCATGGTTGGCCTGGCGGTTGAGCGAATGTAGGGTAGGATTGAGAAGGTTGTTTGAGCCTTGTATGTTATCTGATTAGAAGTATTCGATGGTCTTTTCTCTGCTGGTTTTCTCGGTCCTGGTCTGTTAATGTAGTTAATTGCCTTAGATTGCATGGAACGATCGACATCCATGGGTTCCGGTTTCGGTAATGGCTTTGGAGCCACTGGGCGAGAAGGTATAAATATATTTTTAGCCTGTGGGAATGGTTGAGAAGGCCATGGTTGGCCTGGCGGTTGAGCGAATGTAGGGTAGGATTGAGAAGGTTGGTGCGTGTTCCAACCAAATTGCGTAGGTTGGAGCCTTTGTTGGTATTGTGTTATATTTCTGGGTGGTAGTGGTGGAGGGGTCGGTTGGGGATAATATGATCCGGGAATATTGTAGGTTGCTCCGGTATTTAAAAGCGTATTCCTTTGTGCATTTAATTTAAGAGGAGCTGAAACTACTTGTCTATTTAACCTATTGTGAGGTGAAAAATTTTGTTGATTTTCAAGGATTTCACAAAGATGAAGTGAGTGTGGGAGGTCTTTCGGTTCTTTCAGAAGCCTTGGCATATCGCCGTTTAGTCCATTTATAAAAGCGTCTCTAGCTTTCTCTCTATACATGTGAGTCAGAACTCTAACAGCTTCCGGGCTTTCCTCCATGCATGATATTTTGTTCAATATCAGGGAGAGGTATGAATAGGCTCGCTGATAGAAATCTCTAATCGGCAAGCGTCCCTGAACCAGGCTGCATAGCTGGTAATCGAGAGTTTTTAGGTCTCGTTTATCAGCATAGTGCCAAGTTAAACAAGAGCGAATGGCCGTCCAATTCAATGGTATATTATACGATTCTAGAACCTCGTCTGCATGGCCTACGATTTTATTCCTTATTGCCATAAGTATACCGAAGTATTTTGGGGTTCCCTGGTGCTGTCTGTAGTATTCTAATAGCCTCTCCACACTTTTTTCCATGAACTAAATTCGCTTGGGTTCCCTGAAAATTCTCGGATAGTCCTAGCTATCTCTGGAACACGGTCGGAATCCGTGCTCCCTTGAGCAACTACGGGCTCGTCACTCTAATTGAGAAATTCATGGTTCGGGTTCACTATATTATTAACTAGTTTCTGTCCCTCATTCTGAAAAACTGTTCTGACTATCCTACGGATAGTCTCTTCCAGTCCTACCATCGCACTACTACTACTGCTACTGGCCGTGGTGCCAGTGTTAAGGATGGAGGATCTGAGGATTGAGGGTGTGGTAGTTTCGTCAGGCATTTTTGTCCGTTATACTGTTAGTTGTTAGCACTAATAAAATTTTATTTTGCTCCTATTTGTATTTTTTCCAGACCACCTTTTTTATTATAAATTGCGTTATTTCACTTGATTATTAAATCTTAGTTTTCTCTATTCGATTTCGTTTCTTAAACTCTACTTTATTATAAATTTTAGTATTTCAAATGTTTCACTTTATCATAAAAATCTCGATTTTTCCTATTATTGTTACACAAACTAATTTATTATGAATCGTATTAATTAAGGCTGGTATTGTCACTTGCGAAGCGAATAAATTTGGCGAACCGAACGGTTTGGCGAACGCATCTAAAATTTGCATTCTGAGTTGCGAATGAACTTTTTCGCCGAACATGTGTCGTTGCCATTCAAACAAATTAAATTAGTTCATCCGCATTTGACGTTTCATTTATACTTCAAATTCTTTACTTGTATACAAACTGAAATTTAAAAAGCAAAAATGTTTCATAACGTAGATCTTTATTTCGAGGATAATTATAATGTGGAACCGCGAGTTAACCTTCTTCGTCAGCGTCGTTTTATTAGAGATTACTCCAATCCTATGGAGCTGCCGTCCACATTGTAAGAATCCTGTGCAGATAGGTTATTCAATGAAACATGACAAGTTTACATTTATATACATAGATACATGTATTTATAGATTTATAGCGAACTTTCGGCTGAGCAAGGACGCATTTATTTACATACGTATGTGCTGGACAAAATCTAAGCCAAATTTCATTGCCGCCAATGCTAAAACTGTGTTGTGCACTTAGATATTTTGTACATAGCAGTTACCAGCAAACTGTGGGAAAAGAGTTTCAATTGAGTCTTGCTCAACCCACAGTTTCGATCATTTTAAAGGAGGTACTGCCCATTTTAGAAAGAGAAATTTGCAGTACCTCTGTAAGCACAGAAATGACAGAAGAATAGTCCAACCAATCCTAAAGAGTATACATAAATGGTCACAGAAATTAGTAGCTCAATGTTTACCTTATTCCACTCGCGTCCATTACGCATTGGAGGACCAATGGCGTTAAGTTCGGTAGCCATACTTTGATTTGTGGAACCGAAACTTTCCATTCCTCAAGCGACGTCTACTTTATTTTCCATTACAGCAACCAGATTTTGGAATTGCTGCTTTGTTCGTTTTGTTTTGGAAATTATATTTTATTAAATAAATAAAATTAAAATTTCCTCACGTCCTTTCCACTTTTAAATGCGAATAAATTAAACAGTCGACAAATTTTGACAGCTTTGGCGAAGCGAATGTCGTTTTTTCGCTAGTGACAATGCGAGAAATTCATTTTCGCTAACCGTTCGCCATTTTGCGGCGAATTCGCTAGAAATTCGCATCTCACAATTCGAGACTGCGAAATTCGCCGATATTTTCATTCGCTTCGCAAGTGACAATACCAGCCATACTTTTTTTCTAAATAAAAAAAACGGGTATTTTTTATTCCATTTTGAAAAATCCTAGGGGTGGGAGCCGAATATTTTAAATTTTTTTTGAACCACCCTAATGCATACATACATTTCTAAAAAAAAAAATTATTTTTGTTAAAGCATATGCATTATAATTTTTGTTTTTGCACATACAACTTCCAGTTCCATTAGCAGCATGATCGCTGGTCTGTCGCCGACGACGTTCTGATGCCAAAAAAAAAAATAAGGAACACAAAAATTGGTAAAGACACCCCGCTGCACCACTGCGCAATGATCTGCGAATGCATACAGGGCTCAGACTACCAACCTAAACGCGCATATCTACTTATTTGGACAGACAAGGATCGTCGACGCACATACATACGTACGGACGGACAGCCCAACCGGATAGGTGGATGTGTGCTATAATCATTCCATAGCGGCGGCAAAAAAGCAAGGCAACAAGGATCGTGCTGAGTGTAACTACATACGTACATATGTACATATGTATGTGTGTTTGTATGCTTGAATGGCGAGAAGGTGCACGCATACGGGCAATTATGGGTTCAGAGAAATCGAAATTGCTTCCTCGCAGCTTTGGTAAAAACTTCAAAGGCATAAAAGCTGTTTGAGTTGAAGCCGCAGCCGAACAGCCACACAGCCACAGCCAAAGCAGTTAGCTAACCTCAAGCTGTGTTTGTATGCATCGAGCTTGGCAAGCGGCAAGCGGCAATGCACCGCCAACGACAAGCATCGTTCGCGGCATCGAGGCAATAACATCGAAGGAGGCAGTGTAATAAAGAAGGAGGAATTGGAAAAAACACGAGATTTGGCAGCTGCAAAAAAGGGCGGAATTGCAGAAGTGCAAAGGTAGCATCCGCCATAACAACAGCAGCAGCAGTTTGAGGGTGGAGGCAAGAGAAAGGGAGCGGAACGGCTTGTGGCTCGATCGGTTGGTGGTAAATTGTACAATGAAAGGGCAGCAAACCACAAAAGGCAGACGTACGAGTAGTGGAGGATAGCAGACTTGACGGCGGTTCCAAATCGCGTTGCACAAATGACGGCAAGGCCTTTTGCGGGCACTTTAGTTGGGCTCGCACAATCCCTGTAGGACTCTGGGAATTCGTCTTGAACTTTTAAGTAGGCACTTTCACTCAAAAAATTCACAAGAGTTCCTCAATCTTTTAAATTTCCAAAGACTTAAGACTTAAGTAAAATCCTATAATAGAAGGCAAGGAGCTAATATAAGGCATTGCAAGGTCTCAGAAAGTTGGTGTCGGAGAAGTTGAATTAAATTTAATCGGCGATTTTAATACAAGCCGAGCTAAGGTGCTACCAAAAATGAGCAATAACGGTCTGAAAAATAGACGTTTAAAATCAAAACCGCTTGAAGCTCTTACCAATCAGACAAGCAGCTCAATAATACGGTTATAAGTACGTCGTTCATGATCTAGAGCAGCGTTAGGCAGAGAGAGCTTTTACTCTGCACGCATCTATATAAAATATATAGAAAGATTAAAAAAGTTGTTGCCTGCGGGCAAGGCGGTGCCTATCGCCGATCTATGGCAGTGACGATCTGAGAGAGCATTTACCCTTTAGGCGCTCCTCTGCTACCTAAAGAAAACTTTAAGAAGATTCGCCCGTGGGATGTATTTCGGACGTGAGCGACCTAGTGCTGCAATGATCAGAGAGAGAGAGCTTTTAACCTTTGCGTTTTGATTTAAAATCTTTATAAAGCTCTGAAAAATCTTTGCCTGCCGGATGCGATTTCCAATGCTTTCTCTAAATCAATGACTATCAGAGAGAGCTTTTACTCTGTGCGCTTCTATTCTATAGCTCGCAGGTTTTCGTTTTCAACTTTAAATTTCTTTTTTTTTTATAGGCGTACATGTAGTAAAAGTAATCTCTTCCCAGCACTGATCTATAGAAAGCTGTGAAAAGGCTTCTTCTAAGTTACATGTTTTGGTCGTGACTGCAGTCGGCTTTATATGGTTGCCCCTAATCCAGAGGAGGAGCTTTCTATGGATATTATAGGGAAACGCAGAAAGGAAAAGCTCTCTCATATCGTTACTGACAAGCTTTTAAGCTTTCTGCACATTTCATGTACCTCTGACACAGAATAAAAACTCTATAGTTATTTGGTCAACTCAGTTCCACTGAAAGCTTTAAAAAGCTCTTCTCTCAGAACGCTGTTCTAAGCTGATCTGTGCAGTTCCAAAACACAACATTTTGGGCAGACGCTTTAGTGAACTAAGAAAAAGCAACTGCCTGAAAAGCTGTGGGCAGTCAATACTAAGCTCTTAAATGTATATAGATCTACTGTAAAATGTGAAAAAACGTTTCTGAAAAAACCAACTGCCTTTTGGAAGTAGGCGCAAACTCTTCTACAGTCCTTTTTGGACTGGAACATATTTCACGGGTTTATATGTTTTTACTTTATTCACGCGAAACCTAATCAATTTCCTACTGGGTGTATATTAGTGATGGACATCTTGTGATCTAAATCTTTCTATTATCTACAAACTCGTAGAAGTGCATTTTACGAGGGGATTCTATTGCATTGAAAACCCGAAAATACGTTTCATATGAATGCTAAATCAATTTTATGTCTAGGAAATTTTCAAAAATTTCAAAGTTTTCAAAACTTCGTCCAGTTTACGATCAATGATAGACTTAATGTGTCTTGGATACCTCGCAGTTATCGTAAACTTGAAAAAGCTCCGAAATTCATTAAGTTTTAACTGAGCTGACAGGCTCTTGCCGAACAGATCGTTGATCGAAACCAGCAACAGTTTGGACAGCGCTGATCCAACAAGCGCTGGCGAAGTGATCTGAGTCTTTTGAGCTTGCCTCATAAATGAAGCAACTAATGATTGAAATCATAAAAAAATACTCGCATGAAATACAAGAAGTATGACTTTCTTTATTATCAAAATCTTGTGGATCCCTCAGAACTCCTATTTGGATAGACCTTTCTAGCCCCGTTTATAGAGATTAATTTAAAATGGCTTCCGTACCGTGAGCACCGAAAATTAGCACCCATCTCTAACACAGATACCAAAACTGTCAGCCTGAAGCACACCAAACAACGACAAGCAACAACAATAAAAATGAATGCGCCAGTATAATAGCAACGACGAGTGGATCCTGAATTACGCTGCAGGTTAAAAACACAACAAAGTGATCGCGTTGGAAAAACAACAAAAGCAAATAGATATGGGGAAACGAAGCATGGAATAAAATAAATAAAAACGAAATACAAAATAAACAAAAAATATGTAACTGAGACTCACCGTCAAAATCAAACAAATAAAGAAAACGAACAAAACCAGCGCCTGCGAAGAACGACGAGCCAGTCGATTTATTCTCTTCGTTATCGTCGCAAGTTTGAGAGCCACTGCCTGCATGCAGCTTGCAGCGAGTTTAACAGTCCAGCATTATTGCAAAGACACGAGGGCGAGGCGAGCCACGGGCAACTTATGCGCTGTATAAAGTGGCTTCAACTAAAGGGAGCGGCTTCTTCTTTGGCATCGCATCAGCACGATCGCTTGCACTGGCTATGTACATACAAACAAACAGAGTGCATGAATTTGTACAAATGTTCATTTGTTGCATGGACCTCTCGTTTAAAATCGACAGAAAGTGTTGTTTTACCTCTTGTCTGTCATGGCTGTTGTGGTTGTTGTGGTGGAGTAACTAATATCATGGCTGCTGGTATTAACGTATGCTTCTTACCCCCACTCTAGTAGACTGTTGTGCTGTGGCTTAATAATCCTGTGGCGGCATAATGACACAGTAATTGAAGACGAACACGCGATTTATGCAAGGATTCCGTTTTGTTTTGATTTGTTTTTTTTTTTTGCTTGGTTTTCTCTGTATTTTTATAATCGTACACTAGGCATATTTGAGGAGTTTGCCCTAGAATTCTTGGAGTTGTGTTTACCATGAGAAATTCATTTAAAAAATGAGGAGAACTTAGCTCAGCAGATTGAGCACTGGCTTTGTACGTTTATGCTGAAGAAAAAGTCTGGTGAAGAGGTGTGATGATCTCCGAAAAAGCAGCTATAGCTTCCACTAATTGTTGATAAAAAAAACTTGGTATACGAGTAAAAGCAAAGTTCACAGTTTCAGTCGACCTAGCCGTGTGGTTGGAGCACCGCACTTCCACTCGGTTCGACACAGGTGCGAGGAAAATCCAAAGGCATTTTTTTCTAATAGCAGGGGCTCCTCAATAGAAACCCGCTGGGTGTATTTAATTATTTAATGGAAAAGATTTCCATGAAAACATCTGCGGATCTACAGTCGATTAATAAGTGTGTGCCGATTTGTTTGTCTAAAGTCTTTTACAAGATTTTACGAACTGCGAGAACCTAGTCAATGGTGGATTCGCTCGGCCTGAAGCCACACTACTAAGTTCCAATTAGTTGGTTCGTTATTAAGAAGCCTTATCCCGCAGTAGTTCGCGTAAACATCAGGGTCCAGCTAAGCGGCTTTACCTCTTAACAGTTCAGCCTTTATTCCATCAGCAACAGAGCTTTGTTCTTTTTTCGCCGTATTATTGGCGATATCACCTCGTCTTGGTCGAGTGGTGGGACGTGAGCTTCATCTCTATTCGTTGGTCTGGGTTCTCCACCCGTTTTTATTTTACGTTAAATAAGATAAGTTGCTTCTGAATCGTTCAGTCGAAAACTGCTCAGTATAGTTCTGATTTAAAAAAGCGGTTACTTCCATTCAATCCTTATACGGTTTTGAACCTTTCCAACCATTTGGCGAAGACGTCTAAGTCTGCGAAAACTTGGTACCCTGAATTGCTGAAGTATCCTCTTTGAAGTGCAAACCACTGAAGCAAAAATGTATGGACTAGTTCTGTCGCTTGCTTATGTTTATAAATCCTACTGATGAACTCAGCAAGTTACGTGTTAAGCGAGCCTGTCGAAAATAATCCTGGTTATTCTTGGTCTTTTTTCTTCTGATTTTTGAAGTCTGTTCGCAGATGATTACCTTGCACAATATGCAAGATTTTCCGCAAACTTAGAGCAAATCTTGAATTGAAGAGGGCTTTTGAAATTTTTTTGTTACAGCAACATCTATGACAACTAGCAAAGTATCTACCAGGGCCGAGAGTCTGAAATGTAGCTTGATGCACCACATAGCGGCAGGTATAAGCGTTAACAAATGTAATTTGTGGATTATAGCTGGCCTAATAAGGAGATTCAGTCATTCAAACGAAACCTCAACTGAGTTCCTAAATACATGTGTCGCAATGTACAGCAATAGCGTAGGTAATTCGCACCTATTCACCGCCTCAACCGCCCTCCCACCCTTTACCCTATGAAAGTCGATAGTTAATAGTCAATTCTCTTGATCCCTTCACGGTTCAAAGCTATCTCCGCCACTGATGTTCAGTCTTCGGTTGGATAAGGCACTTTTAGGTTAGTTTAGGTTAGGTAAGGTGGAAGCCCCGTGTAGCCGGAGCTCACTTAGACAATGTGAGTTAGTCCTTTGTGATACCACAATTTCTAAAGGCCCCCTAAACTTTATCGATAAAACGCTGCCAGCCGATTATGTATTCACGAATTCGGCTACTCTCAATGCCCCAGAGCTCCTCGGGGCTATTTAGAAAGTGAGAGTCAAAGTACTTCAACCTTAGCCTCGCAAACGCTGGGCACCTAGGAAGGTAGTGTTGAGGTGATTCGATCTCATCCTCTTCCTGGCAACTTCGATATAAAGGGTCCGGTAGAGTATTCAGCCTTACTGCGTGAATACCGATAGGAGAGTGACCCGTTAAAACCCCCACCAGAAGTGAGAGCTGTGGCTTTGTGAGTGTGAGGAGTGCCCTCGACCGCCCCCGGTCCCCCCTCGGTCAAAAGGACCTTGCGATCGCGCATGTCGTGGTTTTCGCCCAGCGTTTGCTGAGTTGACATGAGGCCCATTTATCCAAAAGTGTACCACAAGCGATCAATGGCACCCCCAGCCGCTCTTTATCCGGTAGATGTGTTCCGACGCGACCAAAAGAGAGAGCAGACACTCCTTAACCAAGTTAGAGCGCACCTCCAACGACCTCAAGGCCCTGATAGCCGCTTGGCTATATACACGCTCACCTCCCTGACTGTTATTATGCTCCTTAGCAGTGAATCCACCCCCTCCTTGATAGCAGTTACTTCCGCCTGGAATACACTGCAGAAGTCCGGGAGCCTGAACTTAGTGCTGATGGTAATCTCTCGACAGAAGACCCCACCACCAACCCTGCCGTCCAGTTTCGATCCATCCGTGAAGAAGTTTCCGCACCCCTCCTCCAGAAGTCCCGCCCGGCCCACTTCTCCCTTGAGGGAAAGTGGACAGAGAAGAAGCTCCTAAGAGCAATATCGGTGGCGCAGTAATCCGTACGATCAGGGATGAAGTCGAAGCCCCCTAGAACCCCACAGTGTCCAGTCCCTAAGTTGGTCAACCAATCGGTCTCCCTGAGTCTAATAGCCGTTCGCGCCGCAGCAGTTCTGCCTGCAAGGCACTTTTGCTTCGGTGGAAGTTATCTTATGGAGCTCAAGCCAAAGGACCTACTTCTTTTCACAAAAGCGACGCTTCGCCTGGTTGCACTTCAGAGACTCGAGGATCCTTAGAAGGAACGGCAGATCTTCGATAATGAATCAGGGGCCAATCTGGACGGCTAGCTTAAAATGAGGGAGGGAGGTACAATTGACAAACGTCTAAATGCCTTGGACATTAAGTCACTTCCAAACCCTAGTAGACATAAAATAAGTATTTATTCATAAAATTTAAAAGAGCACTCGGGATACTTGAGATATATTAACGCTGCTTATGAAGTTATGAATCATATGATATTCGCGGAAAAAATACGATTTTATAAGGCTTTACAGAGGTGTTTCGCGTAAAATGAAGAGTAAAAAAACTTCATATTTTGCTTTCATAAATATGTATGTATGTGTATTTGTATGTTCATCAATGTGTTCCAGCTGCTAGGTGTTAGTTTTCTGAAGAGCAATGGTTACATTGTTGGCAGCCAACACTGCCGGTGCATTACTTTATCTGCAAATATAATTCTCCATGGTTTGATTATTTGTTGTCGATGTTAATTGCTGACTGCAAGTGTTTTGCAGTATGCAAACACGTTATTGACGTCTGCTCACAGTCGGTAACGCGCCCACCGATCGACATGTTGCATGCCACACGGCACAAATGTTTACGTTTTACAGCTGAATTGTGTCAACATAAAAAAAAAATAACAACGACAAACTCAAAAGAAGCAACATTTCACGCTGTCGAAGGTAATTAAGGCGCCTCCCTCGTATGGCACTGTATGTTGAGTAAACACATATACACATTAGGGTGGTCCCTAAATGAAAGAAGCAAATTTTTACATCAGATTTCCTAAACCTCAAGCCCTACGTCGATACTTCTATAGCCGAAGATATCGCATATAAACTTTGGTCCCAAGTGGAGACGGTTAAGGCGTGTCGCATAGTGGTCAAAATTCAGACTACCCTATGAAGAGTCAAAAAATTTAAATACTTTTTTTTCATCTAATACTCAAAATCGATACTACTAATTATTTTAATTTTTTGAATCTTCATAGGGTAATCTGAACTTTGAAGAATTGAATTACGTAACCTTAGAATAAATTTTAGGCATGAAGGCGGCGGAATTATGGTTTGTACCTATTTTTCCGCCACAGAGATAGGACCTTTTCGAAAATGTGAAAGTCCAATGGACCGATTTTTATATAAAAATATGTTCTCACATATGCTGACTGGAATATGTCGCTTCGGTGGGTGTTTCAGCATGCTAACGATCCGAAATACACATCAAAGTTGGTTGAAAACTATCTCAGGGAGAGTAGAGTTCAAGTCCTTCCCTGTCACCGGGCCTCAACCGTGTTGAGAACCTGTTTGGTATCTCAAAGAGCAGAGTTTCCGTGCAACGCCTTCGCCATAAGGATGAACTGTTCTAAGTCTTACAAAAATTGTGGTAAAGAATTCCACAATCTTCCATAGATAATTTGCTAGCATCAATGCCTCGAAAATTCACAGAGGTTATTAAGAATAAGGAAACAGTTTTTTTACTCTCTCGTTTTTACCAAGAAATGTACATGTGCACATATATGTACGCATGTTCGCATAATTGCGCGGCCGGCATAGCGAAGAGAACAGCGAAGAAAACAAAAGCAAAATCACTTTAATTTGACTTCGACACTTCGCTTGAATTCTATGTGCTGACATATCTACACACTTTGGGCTCAGTTATGCATACTTTGCACTGCTTGATAGTTGTCACTTAGAAATCTGTTAAATGAGCTTTGCGTGTAAGCAGTTACCCAACGCATATGCAAAAGTCTATTGAGTTTTGATTTCTACGTACGTACTTATGTAAAAATGGTAAAGCAGTGCAAGTATGCATAACTGAGACCTTTTACATATGCGTTTGGGTAACTGCTTACACAAAAAAGCTCATTTAACAGATTTCTAAGTGACATCTATCATGCAGTGTAAAGTATGCATAACTGAGCCATAAGTCTTGGCTAACTGAAGCTTAACTTTCACTTTTGAATTTTGAATGCCTAGCGTTGATGGATGGGCGAACCCAAGAAGGTCTTGATACATGGTCTTCTAGCCAACTATGTTCTCTACAGATACATACTATTTGAATTTAAAAAATTAAATTATTGGAGTCGTTTAAGTAACGATAAATATATTTTTATAATAAACCAATTTACCGTTAATTAATTAATTTATTAAAATTTGTTATACTGTAATACTGTCACAGCCTTAAATAATACCGACACATAATTATTGATCTATTGAAATTACATATTAGATTAATAACCGCAACTCTTTAAAAATATGTATGTTTTTTTAACTCTCGATATGTTTTAGATGGCTGAACATGGATATAATACAACTTTTTCGCAAAAACTTCAAACTTTTTATTCAGAATTTTGAAAATAATTTATGTTTTATAGCCTACTAAGTTGTAGTATAATAAAGATCAAGTCTGAATTTGCCAACAAATCTCGGAGATTTTTGATAACTTTTTTTTTTTGCTGACGGTGTTGCGCATTTTCTTCCATATAAAAAATTTTCGAAAATACTTTGTATGGAAGAAAATGCATAATTTTTCTAAGTTTACACTTTTGGTGAAAATTTGTTAAATTTTTATAACTTATGTACAAAGTTAAAATTTTTGATTTATATGTTTTTTGTTAGAGCACGAATTATATATGTAAAAAAATTAACGAAAAAAATTTACCTTGAAAAACATCGCCAATATTGAAAAAAATAGGGTGTGAATAAAGGTGTGTTCGAGCTTCATAATAATTACCTCATTATTGCATCCTTGTTGCTTTCTTGATGATTTGTTGCTGATGCTTAACTAGAAATCTACTGAAATGCTGCAGAAATTCCGCAGCCAAAATTTTTATGGTACGTTAATCCCTATGCGCCGAACGCCGCGTCGGCGTGGCTCGGTGGCGTAAACCTCTACTACTTATCCACCAGATCTGAGTTCCTACCATCCTTACATACCCTCCTAATGTCAGCAAATTAAAGCTCGCCAAAAAATCATTAAACTTTTGCTAAGGAAGTATTTCGATTATTCTAGTAGAACTATTTAAAAAATTTGCTTCGACCATTGAAAACATCGAAATTGCCTTGCAAAAATCTTTAGACTCGGGGGTGCAAGGCGAACTTTTTTCTGGTACGATCTAATGTGTATATGTTTGTTAAAACTTAAGTATCTACAGAGATTTAAATGTATTTAGTTCAATGCAGTTGTATGTATTTTGTGTCGAAAAAAAGCTAAATATAATTTAATCACCGCGCACCGTGCGTTGAGTCATAGAATCACTTGTTTGCGGTGTTGCCCAACTGCCGAGCTGCCGCAACAGTTTATCCATGAGAGTGACACACTACGGTTGGCACTGATGTCGATGAAAACAAAAGCTTTAAAATGCGTGGGCTAGCCAGTGACGCGGAGAGAGCCTGCAAGATCAGCCAAATCGCACATTTGAGATCCAAAAAGATAAAACTTTTGTTTTCATTTAGTTAAGATTAAATGTACTCGCCGTTGTGTACAAAAAGTAAAAGAAAAAAGTATACATACAAATATATATATGTATGTGGGTTATACCCAATACACATTTTGCTTGGAAACTTAATTATGTAGATAAAGTTTAGAACTTAATATTTCTCAAAACCTCAAACGGCGTCAATGCAATGTTAAAATTTTCTCAAAGACTGGAATGCTTGGGTGAGGAGGGCGTGTATGGAAAGTCTATGGGGTTCTTTCACAAAGATAAAATAGAGAATATTCGAGACATTAACCTGCTGAATCTATTGCTATTCGACATGAAATTAAACAGGTCCAAGAGTTCCACCTCCGATATCTCTCCCAGACTAGTGAAGGACACTACTTTGAATTCTATTGCTGTCGACGAATATGGCGTTTTTCCGGCTGAAACCGTGCTATATATCAGAAAACTAGCTGCCTTCTCTATGGCATAAATCTTAGCTTGGAAGGCGGTGCAGTCGTTTGGCGGCTGAAAATACTGACTGATTGGAAGTTTTTCCGAATAGAGACCGGTATCGGTTCTTGACCGATCTATGAACCAGCAGTGTAGATATGCATACCTCTAGGTCTACATCGCATTTTTTTTCTTTTCCGAAATAATATGCATTGTTGTCCTTTTATTGAAGTCCCAGATCGGCGTCGTGCCTCAAGTTCTTTGGTTTCTACATGTTGGCATCCTTAAGTCTGAAAGCGACCATGGCAGTCTCACCATGAACGAAAATGTGCGGTGAAGGCAGATAAAAGATCATGTTAAGCCCAAGTGAGGAGCGCTACTCTTCTTCTTCTTCTTTATTGGCGCTGTAACCGCCTAAGCAATTTTGGCCGAGTCCAAAACAGCACGCCGCGAATTGGAAATGCTAAGTGAAGCCAAGTCCTTCTCCACCTGGTCTTTCCAACGCAGGGGAGGCCTTCCTCTTCTTCTGTTACCAGCATCGCGACCCGCGTTGAATACTTTCAGAGCAGGAACGTTTCTGTCCATTCGAACGACATGACCTAGTCAGCGGAGCCGCTGTATCTTAATTCGCTACACTATGTCTATATCGTTGTAAAGCTCATACAGCTCATCGTTAAATCGTCTGCGGTACTCGCCATTGCCAACGCGCAAAGGCCCGTAAATCTTTAGCAGAATCTTTCTCTCGAAAGCTCCAAGAGCCGCTTCATCAGATGTTTTCATTGTTCATGCCTCCGCGCCATACACCAGCACAGGCAAGATAAGTGACTTATAGAGTGTGATTTTTGTACGACAAGAGAGGACTTTACTTCTCAATTGCCTACTCAGTCCAAAGTAGCACTTGTGGGCAAGAGTGATTCTCCGTCGGATTTCAAGGCTGACACTATTATTGGTGTTAATGATGGTTCCCAGATAAACGAAGTTGTCTACTTTTTCAAACTTGTAACTGTCAACAGTGACGTGGGTGCCAAGACGCGTATGCTCTGACTGTTTGTGTGATGA
>JAPVRG010251969.1:1296-12158 GCA_029783565.1 Rhagoletis cerasi
CTCAGTGGTTAGCGCTTCTGGCTTTGAACATCGATGACGCGGGTTCGATTCCTGCTGAAGTCTAGAAAAAGAAGTCTGATGAGGAGATGTGGTGATCTTCGAAATATCAGCTATAACTTCTACCGCTTAGACTTTGTTGCTTTTCCAATTTTTCCTAAAAAATAAAATCGTGGTACAAAGCTCAAATAACACTGTTGAAAAGGCTTTTTATTGAGAACAAATTCAAATATCCACATATACGAGGGTAATCCGCTGTTTTTTTTTTGGATGTTACACTATGATTTTAGAAAATTTATTAAACAACATTGACAGCAGATTTTCTTCACTACTAAATCTCATTCATAATCGTGAAAATCGAAAAAGTTGTGTGTAATTCAACGACTGATGACTTTCTTCTCTAAATGCTCATGAAAAATCGTCTATATTTGACTTTTGTCAATGTGCAAGGATGCCTCGATATCCCGGTATGTCACATGCCGCTTCATCTGAATCATTTCTCGCACAGCATCGATGCTTGCCGCAACAAGAGCAGTTGACCTTCACGGTATTCAGCACTGAGGCTGACGCATCCACACTTAAATTCTGCAAACTAGTCATAAACAATGTTTTTGATGGTGATTCATTACCAAAATCCGCTCCAAGTTTTGCAAAATCATCGCGCGAAAATTTTCACGAAAAATTTCCATTTTTCACAAAATTGGTTTCTTTGAGATGCTGTTAAATCGAAACTACTTGGTGAATTTTCATATGTCAATGTTGTTTACCTAAACAAGTATTAAATTTTCGAAAATCATAGTGTGGCATTCAAAAAAACTAATGGTCGTTTCCGGATACTTTAAGGGTTATCCTCGCTTATCAAATATTTGCTTTGTTAATTTAAAATTTATTTCAAGGAATTTTTGATATTGAATTAGTATCCATACTTGAAGAAGTGAAACCAAAGGGCACTATTATTTAAATGGTTTGTAATAAATTTTATACAATATCTCTTTTTTTTTTAAATACACAAAGCGAAATTAAAAAAAAAAATTGAATACAATTTTTTAAAGTTTGAGCGAGACGTAAGTCTAGTTAAGTATACAAAAAATGCATATTCAGAACTTCGAATCGTTAAAATCTTGGCTTAGGGTTTGTTTCCAATAAAAAAAATGGTTAGCAGTTTTACCAAAAGGTTACATCTTAGACAAAGTTGTGTATTACAAATTTTGAAAACTGCTGTAGTAAGTTTTTGTTTTGAACCGAACCGAACCATTTTTTAGAGTGGTTTTCGGTTCGGTTTTGGCATTTGAAAATAAAAACGGTTCGGTTCGAAGCCCGAAAAAAGCAGCGGTTCGGTTCAAAAACCGGTTCGATTCAAAACCGGTTTGCAGCCCTGTTTTAATATTTTGTGGAGAGACAGTACTTGAATACTCTGATGAGGTCAAATGTCTAGTACAATTAGTCATGCATAAAAGGCTCAGGCAATTAGCCAACTCTAAATTGAAAAGCCTGGACACATCCCTGAAATGTGGTAAGTGGACTTGTGGAAAGTTTTGATATGTGCGAAGCCTTATAGTGGAATAACGAGACAAAGTGGACGTTTTGAAAAACATAAAAATAAAACCTGAACTTACATATGTACATATATTGAATTTTTAATTCTAGTAGTTTTGTAGTTGTATATTTTGTGGCTCTTTGCAACATTTAGAATACCTTTATGCGGCTCTTTTTAGCCTCAAGCTTGCCCAGCCATGCATTATACCAATTATAAACACTTGCCCTTGATGGGGTTTCATCACTAAAAATCGAAGTAAGCTCATTGATGCGTTGTTGTTGTGTTAATCCAGAAAACTTTTGACGAATTGTGAAAATGTGTAAAAAAAACACATACAAATACTAATTTTTTCGGGCACATTTATCTGCTGTTGTGCTCAATTTCTCTCGCAATCAAGGAGAGTAAAAATCGTAAACTGTGTCGCGTCCCAACTCCTCTACGAGAATGCACCAAAAAGTGACGGCTAAACTAATTCGCAGTTTGAGTGAGAAAACAAACAAACATTTTTTGCTTAGTAAAAATTACCTACATTTAAAACTTTTTTAAATGTCTGTCTTTTTTCCTTACAAACATTTTTTCCCACAAAAATCCCTAAAAGCAGGGAGCTTTCCCTACGTGAAACTACACTGCTTTTGGCATGAAAAAGCTTCTCATAAATAATTGCTTGCCATTCGGAGGCGGCGCATTATAGTTCCTGAGCGGAAAAAATTCAAAAAGATGAAAACTTTTTTTAATTCTATTAGCTAATTGCATGGGGGTTCTGATAAAATTAATCGTTCTTCCTTGCATGCTACATACTCTTCAGGAAAAATCGGAAAAGTTGTTCTTGTCTTTGACCTCTCTTAGAGGCCAATCAAAAAATTTATTTTATTTCAATTAATAACACAGGTCAACAATTTTAGAAAACATTTTTGGTGCCAGGATATCGTTTGTGGTTTATTATTAGGTGTGCATTAAAAAGACTACAATATTTTTTTTCCTACTTGTAGTTTTTTAGATATCGCCACATAACGGTTTTTAATTAAAGAAAAAAAGGTCGATCATAAAAATTTTCTGATATATGGAGAATTTGTTAATCGATCAAAACCAGTGGTACATCAGATTAAAGGTAATTAAATTTGCTATCTTTCATTCATAACTCATTTTTAAATAAAAATGACGTTTTCGAGATATGTACAAGATTTAGAAAAAGTATTTTTTTTGCAAAAATGGGGAATTTTTCTATTTATATTGTAAAAAGTATATAGGAAAACGACTTTCGAAAAATTTTTTTATACCCATTTCTTAAAACTTATATATTTGCGAAAAATATAAGACATAAATGAAAAAATCCACAAAAAAAATTAAAGTTATTCGCATCAGAATAAAAACACTTATTCTTAATTGACCATACTTAAGGTCAACAATTTTATAAAAATAGTTTTTATTTATTTCCTACGTGTAGTTTTCGAGATATCTCCACATAACGGTTTTTGATTAAAGAGAAAAAGGTAGATCACAAAGACTTTAATTAAATTTGCTATGTTACACTCATAATTCGTTATACATTAAAATGACATACTCCCCGCTTGGGTTAAATAAAAATTTGAATCGTTTTAGTCAGGCAGTATTCAAAATGTTTTCAATTTTCATCATTTGACTAAAATTAATTGAATAATTATTTAAATTTTAACTTTTAACTTGAAACAAAGTTTTGAATAAATTTTTACTTTTTGTTTGGCTTTGGGATATAATTTTGAAGATTCCACCACAAAATATTCCTAGGGCCGAATATAATTTCTTAAGAATGTGTAGTAAGTAACCCGCTCCACTCTGGGATTTGAATGAATATCCAATTTCCGCATTTTATACCTGTAAACGCCGGTCCTGAGTGTACCAGAGCTTCCTTCAAATTTCAGAGTTCGCTTGAGAAGCATCCAGCAGGCTAGGTTTTCTCTATTTAAAAGAAAAAAAAAAACCTTTTATATAGTAGGGTGATTCCATTATCGCGTGTGCAACATTTAGACGCATGTAAAGTTTCATGATAAGAAAATAAAAACATTTTTAATGAAATTAATTATAAAATGACTACATTTTAGCAGGTTTACATTAGATTCGCTTATAAGAATTTTAATGAAATATTTAAATCGTCAGGAGGGAGGTTTAATGTGCTATCGCCTGGTGCAACAAAGTTGGCCCAGCCTCTCTAGAGCATACTACAAAAAAAAAACACATACATAACTCTATTAATTGTGAAATATTTATTATGTCATACCTTCACATTTCCAAACAAAAAAAAAAAGAACAATGAATGATTCACTTGTAAAGCAATCGCGGGTGCAACGTTAAATTATCACGGATGCTATCCGTATTAATAAAATATATATAGAAAATGAATATAAACGTCAATGAAAAACTTATACCAGAATGAAATATGAGATCCAACAATGATTATTACCATGAAACAAATATAGAAGGTAGAACCGTTGAGAGACATTGTTAGCATTTTTAACGTTTGCAAACAATAGAATTTTAAATTTACTCACACACACATACTCATTTTCAATATCAAGCAACAACAATTTTGAACAATTAATTTTTTTTAAATGCTGTCAAACTTTTTTACCTTTAATTGCGGTTTTACCTTTGATGGCCGAAAATTGGATAAACATGTTCTTACCATCAAACTTTTTCTCTGGAACTTTAAACTTTGCGAAAATGTCTTCAAATTGCAAGTCTGCTATTTCATCCAGGACTCCAGTGAAACGTTTGCCATGAATAGTCTTCAGAAATTGTACTAAAAAAAAAGAAAAATTTCTGTAATGAATTTGCATTTTGTTATTTCCGCTTTCGCGGGAATAAAAATTTTGAAATTGTGCATGTAAATGTATTTACAAAATTTCACAAATGGTATTTCTTTTAACTGAGGAAAGCTTCCATATACATATGTATGTACCTCCCTTCAAACTTTAACTGAATTAAAGATGGGTTTCAGGTATATTAATCAATACTATGTATAATAACACTCTTTCATTAAATAAAAAATGCTGTCAATTACTTTTTGCTACAGATGGGAAAGATGTAGAAGAAATTGACGATCAAATCGAACCAGACTTGCGTGATAATTAGTTCCACGGATGAAAACGAAGATTAAAATAATGTATGCTTATAATAATGTGTTTATAATAATATGCGTTTGGTTGACTGTGCATTCAAAAACGAAAATTTTTTTTTTTAAACCGTCAGATTAAGAAAATCCCTTCAGATAATCGTCAGATTATGGCATAGCACGACCCGGGCATCGAGATGAACCCTCTGTATAAAAATCTGACGCGCTCGAGTATATCGGCATCGCGATTTTTTGCACCTTCAAGAAGACGCCACGAGTTTGCTTCAAATTTGAATCGTCAGATTATTGAATAAGAGCTTCATTCGGACTCAATTAACAGCCCTTGTGAATATCTTATACGCTCGAGTAAGTTTTTTTTCATCCATTTTTGACCCTTCCGTACACCCACACCCACCATGCAAACCGGCAGATTAACATACCTCCGGCATCAGAAACACAGATTTATTTGCTATCAATATCTGACGCGCTCGCGTAAATCCATGTGACTGTTTTTTTTACATTTTTGGAAGGCTGTAGATCCTCCACGCCCTGCTGAAATGATATACATCACATGGCCTTTTTTTCTTTCTATTATCGACGGTCTTCCCTACCATTACTGCACTTATCGCATAAATAAATGAAAAAAAAAATTGAGCAAAAACAAAATTAATACCACTTTATAACGTTCCTTTTCAGTGGGTAAGGCCCTGAGGAACTTTTCTGTGCCCACATCTCCAAGCGAACGCGAGCGTAGATATTTCATATAAGGCGATGTTTGCGATTCTAAAATCGACCTAAGAGCAGATGAAAATTATATGACGCCTTGGAATATGTGTTTTGAAAAGAGAGAAATAACTATGCAATGATTAAACCGTTTTCAGATTTGGACAAATTTATATCATTCGAACTGGAAAAATTAATGTTGAGGCCTTTTGAGTTATCAATTTGAAGTATGTGAAATAGCAAGGCCTCAAGTGTCTTCATTATTGGAGAAAGGAGAGTTATCGGCATAAACATACATAAATAGTGCGTCGGGGCAAAAGGCTTTGGAAGCTTTACCTCCTCGAGGGCCACCTGAACATCATTGCTGTGAAACTAAAAGACGCCAACAAAGGCTATAGTGTGCTGGCTAAAATAGTTGGCGTATTTCTTCGGATCCGACGATGCACGTTTACAGAATATGATTTCGCGCTTCGTCGAGTTGGTTAAAAAGCTCACGGCTGAACAAAGCCTCCAAGTGCTTTCCCCACTTCTACCGCTTATGCTAATTTACCAGTTGCCGAATCTCGAAATTGGAAATTGAGATCCCTGATAGGAGATCCCTTAAGCTTATCTGGCGTATATGGCCACGTCCGTTTGCTGGTACGGCGGCTTCAGCCGGGAAATTGGGGCGAACAAATGTCAGTGGTCCATCATGATTCTTTATTAACATGCAGGATTATTTGTTTTTTTATTTTTATTGAAAGTGAAAAGGAAGATTCGTATTCGCATCTTATTACCGGACAAGTTAAATACATGTAAATATACATGCAATGCTACTATATGCAAAATAATTTATTATTAAATACAACGATGCACATCTAAAAACAAAGCCATTTTCAGTATTCAACAAGACGATACAACAAACGGGTGCAAATGGCGTTGCAATTGTTTTTATCTGCATACAACAGATTTCAGAAGCCAAATTAAATGCAAAGTTTGTATTCGAATCCTACAGTCACTGCTACATTTGCACATATTGCACAAGTAGCAAAACAAGAGTAACTATAAACCAAGAACAATGACAACGATGATTGCCATCACACAAACCGGCAGGAACGTCGGTCACATTTGCAACTTGCGACAACATGGCAATAAAATTGAATGCGCATAACTTACCGAACGACTGAGCTGAGTGACAGGGCCAGGAAGTGTACGTAGAGAGGCAGGCGGGAGTGGAAGAATTTAGCCGTGACGTAAGGTTTGTGGTATTTCTAAAGGCAAGCTATGGCGACACAAGGGGTGTGAAGAGGCTAAGTGCCTATACATAAGATGTCAAGTGTACTCTGAAATCGTCTACGAGTAGTGCAAGTAAGCTGGCCAAAGGAAAACAAGAAAGGGGAAAGAAATGGTACACAAGCAGCTTGTAGTAAAAGCAAGCGAGCAAATTGTGTAAATGCAACTGTTGGCTTGTAGTACATAGACCTCTACCAATTTGTGGATCTCAAGCAGAGTAGGCTATTTGATAAAAGCGTAGAGTATAAGCGGTGAAATGGTCGACATATTATTAGGATACTTGGTAAAAGTGAAAAAGCCTGAGGGGAAATTGCGAGTAGCATGTCGGCCGTTCACTTCTGGTGGTGCCGTATGACGCATAAACTGTTGCAGAAAATTCTTTTGTACATACATATGTATGCATATGTACGTACATTTATGTATGAGTATATGTATGTATATCCATTGCTCACTCAGCATATGCAACTGCAGCACTTTTCTTTAACAATTCAGTGATTGTTACAAAGGCACACATCGTTTGTAAAGAGGCGCGGTAAATCTAAATGTTCCAGTAAGCCATTTTAATTGAAGTAGAGGACATTACCTTGAACCAAATCGTTCCAATTAGAAGTAGAATACCTCTTCAATGTAATACGCCGTATCCGGAGTTATTCTAAACAAGTAATTAAAAAAAACTTTTTTTAAGACAAGCTTTTATTAGTTGTTAATAAAAAATTAACTAAAAGGTGAAATTATATCGGCCCCTCACCACCTAACGGCTAAATCTTTTCTGGAGTTATATCTTTCCATTTAAGTAATACGCGTTCTAAATATGGACGAAATCGGACCACAAATACGGGGGTTTCCAATATTTCGACACCTGCGCCACCTAGCGGATTAATTCATCTTTCATATTGAATTGTCATCGGGTGCTGAGCTAAGTTTGAAGTTTCAAGTCTCTAGCTCATCCGGAAGTTGGTTAAAAATTGATTGCAAGATTTGATTACAGAAACTTAATAAAAGCTTGTAAAAAGACATTCTCGATTGTTGAGCCCACACTTGTGTTAAGTGACAATTTTGAAATTTTTCAGGAGTGCATATTTCGTCTTTTAACGGCAATAACTTGTGAGCAGTCACGCGTTTGTCAGCTCTTACCATTCCGAATGGTTAATTGGTATATACATAATCCAACTTTATTAAAGAAATATTGATGACTTCAGTGTGGATATTATTTTCTGATTGATTTCATTTTAATGCTCACTTACCTCATTTGGCCTTTGTACCATGGCAGAGGTTGGGAGAGAATGCCCTCAGGACGGGATGCTCTCACCTCTCTTGTGGGGTTTGGTAGTGGAATCCCTACTGACGGAAATGCAAGACTTCGTTCACATCCAAGCGTACACGGATGATATATGTACATTGTCATCAGGTAAATCTCTCAGGGAGGTTTGTTTTAAGACACAGAGAACCCTGAATAAGATTGTTGAATGGTGCACTTTGCAGGGTGTTGCTGTTAATCCCAGCAATACGATCGTGGTCTTGTTTACGCGGAAAAGAATACCTAGAGTCTTCTTTGGTAGAAAGTACGTCGCTAGATTTCCTACAAGGAAATAAAAAAAGGAAAAAATAAAAAAAACAACAATGAACTGACAAATTGAATTAAGTATGTGCCCGTGGGAATTGGGTAATTCATGATAGTAATTGGGAGAGCGAACAAAGTAATTCATGGTGCCGTGAGAAAGCGTTATAAGCTATTCTGGCTGAGTCCGATAAAGCACACCAGTTGCCTCTCTTCTATTCTGACCCACGCGCTTTGCTTCTCTATCTGATTTCGAGAAGGCAGAGCAGAGGATGTGTTTGTTGTTACCGATGATGCCGACGTCATTGGCACACACCAGAAATTGTACGCTCTTGTAAAAAAAATACCACAGCGATTCAGCTCTGCAGCTCTTATTATCTTCTCCCAAACCGGATTAAATAAATCACATGATAGGCCTGTCTGAAACCTCGTTTGGTACCAAACTAAGGATGCAAACAATTCATAGATGTTTTTTAAACATCGATAATATCGGTCTGAAATTCAATATTTGCCATCGGTTTTTGAACATTTTTAACATCGTTAAATTGACCATACATCGATGTCAGTTTCAACGATGGTTTATATTTACAGGGAAATTCTGGCAAAGATAGTTGAAAGTCTTTTGTAAGACAATTGAAAGACAGTAAGCAAGATAGTTCGAAAGACTTTTGTTATTCTAGTACAAAAGTCTTAGAAAAATTACTCTCTCATTCACCACTCGTGGTGAAATGCTCTTTTGACAGAAACCACTTTAGCATGTTCCAAATGGAGCTGTATATCATTTTGCTTGCACTGCCTCAACAGTGCCAATGGCCGAGTGAACAAAGCACTTGCGCGTCATTCGAAATATCCGAGGCTCGAATCCTCGTAAAATTTTTTTCTTCCTTTGATTTTTTTAAAATTTAATTTAATTTTTAGAAACTTGCTTTTGGGACATTCCAAGTAAAATAGGAAAACCACATAAATTTTAAAATTCCGTTAATTATCTCTATCAGGGCTGCAAACCGGTTTTGAACCGAACCGGTTTTTGAACCGAACCGCCGCCTTTTTCAGGCTTCGAACGGAACCCATAACCGAACCGTTTTTATTTTCAAATGCCAAAACCGAACCGAAAACCACTCTAAAAAATGGTTCGGTTCGGTTCAAAATAAAATTCTACTGCAGCAGTTTTCAAGTTTTGTAATACACAACTTTGTCTAAAAATGTTACCTTTTGGTAAAACTGCCAACCTTTTTTTGATGGCAACAAACCCTCAGCCAAGATTTTAAGTGTCAATTCAAAGTTCTAAATATGCATTTTTTTGTACTTAATTATACTTACTACATCTCGTCCAAACTTTAAAAAATTTGGTTAGATTTTTTTTTAATTTCGCCTTATTGTGTTTAAAAAAAGAGATATTTTTATAGTTTATTACAAACCACTTAAATAATAGTGCCCTTCAAGTATGGATACCAGTTAAATATCAAAAGTTCCTTTAAATAAATTTTAAATTTACAAAACAAAGGTTTGATAAGCGAGGATAACCCTTAAAGTATCCGGAACCGACCATTAGACGGAGTTTCTTTTTGAATGCCACATTATGATTTTCAAAAATTGTTTAGGTAAACAACATTTCAGATGAAAATTCCACCAAAGTATATTCGATAGAACAGCATCTCGAAGAAACAAATTTTGTGAAAAAATTCAAATTTTTCGTGAAAATTTTCGTGCTATAATTTTTTACGCATTTAAGTGCCGCTTAACTCAAAAAAAAAGTTATAATACCCTTGTGCACAAGTGCGCTCGGGTATAACAAAGCTTGGAACGGCTTCATTCGGATTTTGATAATGAATAACCATCAAAAACCTTGTTTATGACTGGTTTGCAGAATTTAAGGGTGGATGCGTCAGCCTCACTGATGAATACCGTGAAGGCCGGCCATCAACTGCTCTTGTTGTGGCAAACATCGATGCTGTGCGAGAAATGATTCAGATGGAGCGGCATATGACATACCGGGATATCGAGGCATCCTTGCACATTGGCAAAAGTCAAATTCAAACGACTTTGCATTAGCATTTTATAGTGAAGAAAATCTGCGGTTATATCATTAGTATCTGGCGAAATTTTTATACATCTATGTTGTTTACCTTAACAAATATTAAAGTTTCTAAAATCATAGTGTAACATCAAAAAAACGACGGATTATCCTCGTATATGTGGATATTTAAATTCGTTCTCAATAAAAAAGCCTTTTGTTTTTAAATATGTATTGTCTCTGTCATAGTTTTTTAGTATCTGTAACTTAGTATAAACAAGTAAAGAAGTCTAAGTTCGGGTGATACCGAACATTAAATACCCGGCGCACGTATTAAACATCGTTTTTTCACAATTCTGAAACTTACCGTTATATGGTAAACAGGGGTGTTTTTCCTATTTCAAACATCTATAATATAAAAATAAGTCGGGTTTTCCTTCCTGACGCTATAACTCCAGAACGGGCTCACCTATCCAAACCAAATATTTAGGCTTTGTTCGGACTATTCAGTAGATGGTTTGTGTTTTGAAATTTTAAGAATCGGATACCAGGGTCTCGAGATATAGGCCAAAACGTGGACCCGGGTAACCCTAGGATGTGTTTGTACAATATGGGTAGCAAATGGGAGCTGTTGATGATTGCTATAGTTTAGATTATTTTTCATGCCGCTCCG
>JAPVRG010252001.1:0-10539 GCA_029783565.1 Rhagoletis cerasi
ATGTATAGAGCGGCGCGCAGAATGTGACTTAGTTTGATTAACAAAGCACGTCTACACATTGTTAACAAATTACATAGAAAAACGCTAAGGGAATTCGCAAATATACGGATTAATCAAAAAAGAAAAACAGTAAACAAAAAAAGAACGATATAACTGAAACATTTCACTAAGAAAAGGGTACATTAAAAACAAGAATAGGAAATGTATGCCAAAAAAAAAGCACGAGATAAAATTTATTCAGCACCGCTGCATTCGCTTAAAGCAAATTGCTCGCCGCAGAGGAAATGTGTTTTTGTATGCGTTCGCTCGTCTATGTATTTGTGCCACTTCCGTGCGGCAATGTGCCTTGCGGATGGATTTCATCAAATACAAAAGGCGTTCTCATATTCAGCTGAATTCATGCCAGTAATGAAATAAAATAATATGACGACAGGCATTTGAGTGGCAGATTAAGGCCGAGCGTATAGCCTGGCATGGACTGGCTCGAGAGAATGGTGGCTCCATCGGCAGGAAGCGGGCGATTTGGCAGACAAATGGCCAAGGCTTTATGCACGCCGTCGGAGGCAAGCGGCGGTTTTGCGTGCTAATAAGCGTAAAACGAGGCAATATTTAGGCCATTGCACAGCCATAATGGCGACAAAATAAATATGTATGTAGTTGAGAAGCAGGCATGAGAAAACGAAGCAGAAGACAAAACTGAAGCAGAAGCAGTAGAAAAATGCGTTTCAAGATAAATTATGACATTAACATGTTTGTCAATTAATATTGCCTCTGCAGTAGACTACGCGCATTCGAATAACGACAGCCATTACATAGTGCGCCGCTGTATGGTATGCCATTATGGCGACACACTAAAATGTGCAGTGGGAGAGCGCCATAAAATGTGGCAAATAAAAGTGGAATGACCTCTTTGTTTATGGCGACATTGCTTATTGCGAGCGGGTACAATGACTAGCAGCCGTTAAGTCGTCTATGTGTGTGTGTGGGGCTGTTCGCTGGTATATTGGTTTCACTCAGTTTATATATCGCATGCCTTTTATAATATGCCAATAATTCATTGCATACTTGCAGGCGTCTTAAGAGCGCATTGCATGAATTCTCGAATGCATTCTCTTTTTCTCTATTCCAGTTTATTAGCCTTTTGATTGCCTGCCTCGTGCGGAGCGTATTTTTTTCTCACTCCTCACATTTTACTCCGCGTTGCGCATGCTGCGCCTTCTTGAACCCACTTTTAGCTAAGTATTTGCTGATGCATCATTTCACATGCTTCATTCCATTTCCACTTGCGGCTCGAGTAGAGTAGTCAGTGTGCTGTTCGCCACGCATATTTAATTCCATCACTAGCAGTTACCGAACAAACTTGTTTGCACCGACACAATTTGAGTTGCCTGCAATTTTAGTCACACCTAGTTGCTAACTCTTCAACACTTCAACTACCGGCAGTTTTGAAATTTTAGCTTAACTTCTGGTAGAAGCATGGAAAATGCATTCAAATTTCCACCGTAGCAAAGTAATTTCCATTCACCGCTAGCGAATGCCATTTGAGCGACACAGCGCAAATATTTATGCCTCAGCACCTGTTCGCGCACCAACAGCGTAGTATGTATGTATGTATATATTGTGCTTTTCTGCTGTCACTTTCATGTAGCCTCGGTGCTGCAACTGCAGCTGTGCCAGTTGGCTTGAAATTAGATTTGCATTTCCTTCACTCTTCACACAGTGCGAACTTGAATGCGAATGCTTTTTTGCCAGTCCGCACGCACCCACCTGGGGAGGAGTGCTGCAATGCTACGCTGTCATTTCTATGCTTTTCCATTTGTTATTGCGCTCTACTTGTCATAGATCCTATTTTGTCGCTAACAGTTCTTCGTGTTTGTCCCATTGTCCTGGCTGTTCCCCACTGCTTTTTGCGCCAACTGAAATAAATAGTTTAGTAATTTAATATGTTTATTACTCGGTTGCAATGGCTTCGGGATATTAAATTTGTTATTTGAAATGTGAGCAGGTTGCTGAGTTTTGCTTTGCAGATGATTCGCTGATTGGATGTTTACCCAATGTGGTGAAAATGAAAATGTTTTTATCTTTCTAGTGCACTTAGTTGGAAAGATAAGTTGATATCTTCATAGTAGGAAAGTCATATATTTCAAGCATACGCATACATATATACCTTAACTAAGACACAATCGGGGCTATGACTAAATACATCACAGTCTGGTTTTCGTGCGTTGACTGAATCCAAATTGCTGCTGCTAGTATCGTTAATTGAAAAACGGCGTCGAAAGGATTCAACAGGTGCAACGCTACTGGGTGGGTCCTCTCATAGAGACAGTTACGTTTAAGGCCACGTGCTATTTGAATAATCATGGCAATAAGCGTTGTGGTACACGGCAGTTATTGGTCGGTAAGACTCACCTTTGTGAACAGGTTTACCTGCCTTGATCGCCTACTTGATTTCCACAAACGGAGAGAGTTAAGTGGACATCAGCAAACTGTGAAGTTTAGTGAAGTGGTCTACTAGCGCATATTCCGTCAGACCTTTACTGGCTCGGAAGCTTTTTCCTTTCCGATGGCAACCGAAATTTTCACCACAAGCGATAGCTGTAGGCGCACTAGTCTTTGGCAGTTTTCACAGCCCTCTGATCACTCAAAGCTTAGCCTTTTTCACTAAAGGATACAATAGGGTCATTTCATCCCAAATCGTCCAGGCAGTTAGGCTTAGGTTTTTTTTTCCAATAAATTTTTTTTTATAGTTTCTCCATCGAAATCCATGAGACACGTATTTTTTCTTTTTGCTTGATTTTGAGTTCTTTCGTCGTGGGGAATTTTTGAAAATTTGTCTGAAAACTCGATTTTGCTATATTGGTGCATGTAAATTTTTTTTTTGAAAATTCGATAACTTTGCGAAAAAATGACCGATCTTCGAAATTTTTTTTTTCTGTTTGTAGGTAAAGGGTTCCTCTAAAAGTCAAAAGTGTGAAACATGATATATTTTCAAAAATTTTTTTTGTAACGTCATTATAAAAAAAAAATCAAAAAATGTATGACCTAAAAAATTTCGAATTGCATCATTATTTTTTTTCATATTTTTTTTTTATAGTAATATATATAAGCGAAATTATGTAGCAGCCTCTACTAGCCAAAATTCGTTCTTTAGGAATTATGATTTTTTGAAGTCAAAGTGCTAATTATTCAGTTATTTTAGGCTTTATTTATGAGAAATGCTATCATGGTGCCAAAAGTAGCTCAATTGTTATGATATTTCTTCTGTGAACATGTGAAGATTTATTTTAGAATAACAAAATCTTAAATGTAGTAAATTTTCAGATATTTTATTAGTAATTATCTTTCAAATATACGAAAAATTAAAAAAATTCAAACCACAAATGTTGGCATTGCTTAGACTTTTCCATTCTCAATTTATGTTTTCAACTAGCATTATGACAATATAACTAGCATTATATCATATTATAACTAGGCATTTTCAATGAAAAAAATAAAATAAATAAATAAAAAATAAAAAATCATAATTCCTAAACAACGAATTTTGGCTAGTATAGGCTCATATAATTTCGTTTATATATCGTCGGTGTAGATGCAACACCACCCAATTCATTTTTCCCAACTTTTCAGGAAGCACGAAAAACCGATTTATTTCAATAGGAAACACCTTCTTAACATACCTATAGTTAATTCCTACATCAAAACACTTGGCAAATCATATGTTGTCCCAGATTTTGAAAAATAACTTTAATTCTAAGAAATCACTGATCATCCAAATCATCCCATTTTTGACCTCATTCGAATTAGGCGGTGTTGCATCTACACCGACGATATATTACTATAAAAAAAATATATGAAGAAAAAAAATGATGCAATTCAAAATTTTTTAGGTCAAAAAATTTCGAAGATGGGTCATTTTTTCGCAAAGTTATCGAATTTTCAAAAAAAATTAACATGCACCAATAGAGCAAAATCGAGTTTTCAGACAAATTTTCAAAAAGTCCCCACGACGAAAAAACTCAAAATCAAGCAAAAAGAAAAAATACGTGTCTAATGGATTTCGATGGAGAAACTATAAAAAAAAATTTATTGGAAAAAACCTAACCCTAACTGCCTGGACGATTTGAGATGAAATGACCCAATATGAACTGTCGATTGAAATAGCTCAACCCCCGATCGCAACGAGGTGCGATCACCGAATAGAATTTCGCCTATTTCATGATGTGATCCTTTTTGGTAACTGATTTTCGTTAAGAAAGTGCGGTTTGATAGAAATAATTTCGATTAGATAAACTTTGTATGAGCTTATAGATATTTTCCTTGCTCATTCCTGAAGAGTCACGTTTTTATGCAAGCCATGCGATTAAAGAACTGTCTACGAGCTAATCCAGCTCAATCTCTGCCTAATTAATTCAGGCGGCTCTGTATATGAAAGTACAACCAGTTGGCTTCAATTCTCTTCTATTGTCTATCATTCTTTTGGCTGCGTAGAGGGCCACCGAGGCGTTGCTTGCTCACTCCCCAATATACATCTTCCAGTACATTTTGAAGCTCATTTCACAAATTCAATTACAAAAATTTAAAACTATGGTGATTCCCCTTGGGCGTAATAGTTCTTCCGCCAACATTCTAACCTTCTAACCCTATAGTAATTCCCTATGTATTAAATACTTTTTAATTTTTGAAATTCCGCAGTAACATGCATCTTAATTTTTGTGGTACATTTCTTATAGTTTAAAGATACTAATAAGCTCAATATTTGCAACAAAAATCCAGCAAGTTGTGCTCTTTTCCTACTAAAAAAATGTTGCAGCCATTTTTATGTTCAACTCCATTTAAGTAAGTGCTCAAGTCAAGCACTCCAGTCGATTGCATATTTGGCGCTTCCGGCGTCTATCAGTTCACTGCCCGTTTTATGACTAACAAGGCGCCAGAATGGCGGCAAACGCTATTGCAAACCGAAGTGAATGCACCGCAGAATGTATGGTGAAGAAGCAGCGTCGGTGGTAGGGCAATACTGCAATTGCCACTAGCCAAAAGGGCAAAATAAAGTAGCATAATTTAAATATACAACGTTGCTTTACAACAATCAAGGAATAAAAGTCACGCATACGCAATGGCATGCCAGTGGGATGGCAGTGGGTGGAGTCATATATATAAGCGATATATGTATGTACGTAGCGTATAAGAGAAAAAAGTCAATGAGACAACTATTATAAGTAATGGAAAAAATTTCTATTATGCACCGCATTTTGCTGCACTCGGCGCGACCCTGCCAACGGGCGTAGTGTCATTGTGCTCGCCGCAAAGTACAAGTAAGCACATACCTACTACATAGTACATACTTCCATACTCGAAAGTATATTGTTGTATGCCGAGCGTTGCAGCACTCCTTTAGTGGCTTTCATTTTGTAGTTTTTGCTTACCACTTTTTGCACTCGCTTCTTAGAAGCTGGACAATGGCAATTGTAGCGAATGCCCTTGTTGTGACATTTTGATGAGGTTTTCAACCCGCAAATAAATCATTCTTTGTTTTTTGATATTTGTTTGGGGTGTCTATAAGGTTTATGTGACTGGTGTAATGGGTTATTCTTGCTAATAATTGGGTATAATTACGCAAATGTATAAATGCACATACCGCAAATGTTCTTCGAAAGCGTTTGAACTAAAAATTGCATAGTTGTTAGAAAATGCACAGAGAATTTTCTTTAGTAAGTGTTATGCTTATGAAAAAAGGGAGTTTTTTGTACTGTGTTATGTTAATTTAATTGTTTTCTATATTATTTTCGATATATCTATAGATATTATCGACAAATAATTCAATACAGTTACCGATATGCTACATAAAAATTTATCGAAATCATTATAATCAACATATTTATCGATGAAAAAGTTAATCGGTATTTTCCGCTTTTCATTTTTAAAGCCCTGTCACATGATTGGCAAATTCGTACAAATTTGTAAATAACACTTTTATTATTAATGACGAAAATTTTTTTTGCAGTCACACGATTGGTACAACACATACATGTGTACAAACTCAATTGGAAATTTAATTGACAAATGCAAAAAATTGTTTTTCAAGATTGCGACGAAATCCAGTATATTTCCATTACACGATTGGACTACAAATTTACACCATGTTTTGGGCAAATGCCCAATCGTGGAAAATAACATTTATTTAAGTGTAACTTCAAAGCTTGAACTTTTCGAAAAATACAAAAAAGTTCCACATAAAATATAGAAAAGCACCAAAAACCATTACAGGTGCTCAATTTCCTGAAAAGTCCTGAAAACTTCAGCAAAAATCTCGAAAGAAGCCCAATAATATCCGGAAGTATCCTAAAAAGACATTTATTTAAGTGTAACTTCAAAGCTTGAACTTTTCGAAAAATACAAAAAAGTTCCACATAAAATATAGAAAAGCACCAAAAACCATTACAGGTGCTGAATTTCCTGAAAAGTCCTGAAAACTTCAGCAAAAATCTCGAAAGAAGCCCAATAATATCCGGAAGTATCCTAAAAAGATTTGTAAGAGTCTCGAATACCTAGAAAAAAATCGAGCATCATTTCCGGACTCGACGTTTTAAGTATGTCCTAGAAACATGAATGCCGTTCTTGCATTTTTCTGAAAAAGCTTTTTGTGAACCATTAGCAACTGATACATAAATATGTCACGCAATTCAACCTAAGATAAGTGTAATTAGCCGTTTTACTCCCATTAATCTCTAATTATAATTAATTTCATTGTTTTATTTTATTACTGAGCCGAAAGCATATAAAATCATTTCGAACCGCTTTACTATGCAAATGCCATGAAAAACAGCTTCTCATAAAAATACATTCGCCGTCTGTGCGGCGCAAACCGATGTATTAGTTTTTTTTGCACGGTTAGGTTGGGCACGAGGTCGTGTATGGAGATACTTTCATACATCGGTGCAGCAGTTTAAGAAGATTTTCCGTATTTTTGCTGTTAAATAATAGCCAAGACCCTCTGAGACCCGTAAATTAATTTTCACATTCACAGCCACCATTCAAAGAGTCGACTCAAAGTCGTTAATAAATATATTCCTATTTAAAATTTGTTACGCGGAAAAGGAAATTGGAATTTTTTAAAACAAATATAAAATCTCACTTTGTGATATCCTGTGCATGATGAGAAATTTTCATACTTTTATAGAATTTTCGAATAATCGAGTTGTTTGAGTCGAATGATGTTGATTTAAAAACCAAACTAAAAAATATAAAAGTTAACTCGTTTTCATGCGTACGTATTCTGCAAACATGCAATAGCAAACCCACTTGCACATACGAGTATAAACAAACACACATACGCATGTACATTAGGATGGGCCAAATTGTTTGGACGAAAACTTTTCGACAAATCGCATGGTATTTTCGGATTCTATAGATAATTCTACAAGAAAGTAAAGATGATACCATAGGTCGGAAATGAATTTCGGGCCTGTGCATCTACCTTTTCATATTCTTTTATTTTAGTTTATATTTCTAATCAATTAACCATTTTTTTATCTTAGCATTTATTTACCGTTTTTTACGTTTAGAGTCCTTTTTGCTTTCAATACAAGGTAATTGCGATCTACTTCTAATGTTGCCGCCATAACTTCTTCCCGATTTTTATCTACAACACATTGCGAAACACTAGTAAACAACACTGTGCAACATTGAGAAAAAGGAACGAATGCGGTATGGCAATTATGAAAGAAGAAGAGCTCTAGAATATTGGACAAGCTGCCGTTTTTGGAAAACAAATTCTTTATCCAAAAGGGCGTTTCAAACAAATGACAGTCAATACATTTAACTAAGTTGTCGAATCTAAGTTTGTCCTGCCATATAGTTTTCTTAAATGCACTGTGTTCTACTTGCGAGCTCTTTCATTTGATACCCATATTGAGGATATTAAAAGAAATATGTCTCTATAAGTGATTAGAGACTACTTACTGATAACCGGCAATATGTGTATATGATTTTTGTCGCGCAGATTGTTAAGTTTAATGACATTAATTTTTACATTAAATAATAATATCGACGTTCAATTTAGACCAAATACCAAAAAATTTTTCTGTTATATCCAAAAATTTCCTTTTGACTTTTCGCATAATAAGTGTAATACTTCAAAATATCCCGCTTACTGGCCAAACAATATCTTGAAACGGCGTATGACATAAATTTAACTATGTATGTACATTACTATAAGCATTCCTGTGCTTCTTACGATGTAAACGGCTGAGATTGAGATGTTGTAGACGGCTTCATAGCGAACTTCTAGCGATTGAATACAAAAACCGTCATTTATGTACACATTTCCTTCTACAGTTTGTTTGTTGTTCTAAGAAAAGCTTAACACAATGTAAAACTTGCATATAATGAAAAAAAAAAAATTTTGTAAAAAGGTAAATTTTTTCTTAAAAATGCGCAGGCTCTAAACTCATTTCCGACCCATGGTTTATTATTAATTTTCCCTTAAAATTATCTGTAGATTGCGAAATTACTATACGATTGAGCAAAAAAAAAGAAAATCAACCCACCCTAATCAACGAAATCAACGCACTCACTAGCACTAAGTTTAAAACATACTCGTGCAAGCATACGTTTCGAGCTTCAAGTTCCGAGTGTTACGCGGCGTTTGCAGCATTTATTGTTATTTTTTTTTTTTGTACGCACTTCACTACGAATGTCAGTTGTGTGAAGTAAATTGGCAGAGCACTTGATTGAGTGCGCGTAAAGTGGCTGATAATAAAATATTTAATAATAAAGCGACGATGGCGCGCGCAATCAATTTACGAAGCAGCGAGCGTAGATCCTTCTCATACAAGCGACCGAGGAGCAAGCAGAAAATAAGAATATTTTTTCCAACTTATTAATTTAATATTTATTTTGCGGCAAAGTGCGGTTATTGTAAGCTTATGTGCAATTTAAATATTAATAGTGCATTTAGGCGTGTGCGCCACAGTGGGGCAGTTCAATGTGCAATTGTTCAAAATTGTTCAATAAAATGGCCAGTAAACAATGATAAATAAAAGTGCTATTAAAAATCGAGTTGTTGTTCATCCCGCCTGTGAAGATTATATTAATGCAATGTGGATCGTTTTTTATTGAACAATCATTTGCGCTGTATTTAATGAGCTGCAAATGACATGGTTTGTAGCGCTGTGCGGAACGCACTGGGTGTCCCACAATGATCTCTTATTGAATATTAAATACCTCGTTAATGCACATAGAGTATGTATCCAAGACAAGTGCCATGGGTTGGCCTTATTGTTTTAATAGTACATGTACTGAACATTAAAACTGAGCGACAATGGCAATTGGTGAGACACGATGTGAGCTTCGTGGTTGAAAATACCACAGTTACTACTTGTGGTCTTACTTGACCACTAACTTAAAGCTTGTCTGCGGTATATGTGACGGATTTCTTTTTCTATTAACCGCCAACTTTCAGTGAACTCAGATAGTTATATCTCTGAAGGATTTAGACTTCAAAAAGTTGGTAAGCATGATTTTTATGTAGCCTATAATACTCTGGATGACATATAAATATATAGAGATTCGTACTAAATAAATGAATTGGAAAGTTACTTGGAAAGGCTTATTTGCACCTACAATAAAACAATTTTTAAAAAAGTTGGTATGGATGTGATGAAAAAATAGGAGGATATTTAAGGTCAAATCGATAAATTTTTTATTAAGAAAAAATAGGTTTTGTAACTAATGTTTGCGGAACCAATTTTTTGATCTTTATCTTTTAGGATAAAAGGGCAACATTGAAGCTTTCTTTTTCTGCTGTTCAGAAAATTCCTCATTGTATCGTTATTATTTTGCAAAAGTTAAAAATGTGAAAAACGCGTTTTTGACCCTTTTGATCCCAAGTATCTCAAAAACTGGAGCCAACTGTATAATTTGAAGGACAGACTCTGAATCTACGGAAAAAATCCTATAAGAATCATTTGTCAAAAGCTCTGCCGCAAAATTTTGTTGGACAGTGTTATCAATCCCTACAATAATTAAACAATATGACCGATTATTCTTTATTTACCTGATCCCTTTAGTATTTGGCAAACTTAGTACTTTGGTATTCAGCATCTTCAAATATTAAATTATGTAGTCTTTAGTATATAGTAGGTATATTTTTTAAGTACAAAAGTATTTAAGTACGCCTATTACTAGTATATATGTTAGAGCGTCTCGCCTTACAGACGAAATAAAAAAAGTTCTTCGTACACCCCCTCATATGAAGTGCTTTTGAAAAGCATTTAAAAGAATAATGAAAAATGTTTTTTTGACAACCCTAGTAGTCGCCCAATTACATCTTTCTTCGTATCTTCGGCATTTATAGTCGGATTTTAAAGTGTGATCAGAGCTGGGCGATAAGGATTACATGTGTAATCGATTACATCTAGGATTACGATTACTTTAATCGCAATTTCAAAAATTATTAAATTGGGATTGCGGTAATCTTTCATCGAATGCATCTAAGATTACGATTACAGTAATCGTAATTTCAACTTTTTTGAAATT
>JAPVRG010252079.1:0-12152 GCA_029783565.1 Rhagoletis cerasi
TAATGTGGACCAAGAATGCTAACTGTGGGGAACACCAGAGGTGGCTTCAAAGAAATTCTTATAATTCTAAATATAAGATTCTTTCAGAGAGATCCAAGTTAAGAATATGGAATGAAAGCGTTGACTTTCAAGTTTCCACAATGAAATATTGTGCGAGACAATGTCAAAAGCTTTCGAAAAATCTGTAAAAATAACGTCCACTGAAGATAAAGCCTTAAACGATGAATTGCAAAATACGGAAAGTGCTGTTAGATTGTACAAGCCAACAATTTTCAGACACAAAAACTAGACCAACTATTTCCTATTAATTTTTTTTGCGCTGAGTCCAAACCTAAAAAAATTAAGGAGATTTTTAAAGTTGAGGAAATGCACTTTAAGCTAAAATTCCTGCCAAAATTCGCACACATTTGTTCTCGATTATATAAGTTGTTGAAATTTTCAAAAAACAGTCATTTTCACGCTTTTAGGTTAGAATATCTCGTAAACCTTGCATGCTGGAGTAATTCTGATACCGTATAGAAAATAGATGGTCTAGTTTTTGGGTCAAAGATATTCAAAGATATTTGATTGGCCTGTGTTATTTACTATAGAACGCCTACAGACAAAACTATTCTGGTACATACCAATTGTATCCTTGATAGCAAAAACTAATTTTACTTACACAACTTTTTTCGAAAAGATATGGGTCTGTAGTTTTTCACATCATTCTTATTACAAGATTTGAAGATCGGAGTACGGTTGCCAGACGTACCCCATTGGGGGGGGCATAACCCATTTTGACTTTCTGTCCCTCTTACTACGAAAGGCCGTGTAGGTCCCCCATCTTCACTCTAAATGAAAAAAAAGAATATCATTATGTGACATCAAAAAATAGGCTTAAAGAGGGGCTTATGGAAGAATGGGGGAAAATCGGATTCTGATGTGGCGAAAAAATAAATGTAATCAAGTCGAAAGAAAGACAAAAAAAATACTAACAACCGATAATTTCCTTTGCTTTTCTTAATTAAATATAAGTGAAGAACTCTTTCGTCCACATAAATGAGTGCCTATTTTATTTTAGTCAATGTTTTTATAAGCAATGAAGCGCTGAATAAAAACTAGTCAGTAGGTACTTAAACTAAGCTAATGCGCGTACTCACTTATATATGTAGTTTTGTATCGTTCTAATGATATTGAATTTTTATTTGTGAACCGTTTTTTAACAATCTTCAAAAAAAGGAGGATCAATTCGTTGGAATATTTTTTTGATGAATGTTACCGGGTAACTTTGGACCAGCTTAACGTTTTTGATAATTCTTTTTTTTTATCGGAAAGGTGGTCCCTCAAGGGTGGTCTGATAATAATTTGATTTAGTTCCGATCATCGGTTTTACTAAATTTTTATATGAGAATTGAAGTCGGTTTTGTTTTCTGCTTAAAAATTACTTGTTTTTAACCGACTTGAAAAAATAAGCAAGTTATCAATTCGTCGGAATATTTTTTTTTACTTTGGACCACGAGAACTGGTTTCGATAATTCATTTTTTATCGGAAAGGTGGTCCCATACTAACTTGGTTTAGTTCCAATAACTGGAAATAACGGTACTCCAAAATTTTGATATGAGAATTTAAGTCGGTTGTTTATTTGCTTAAAAATTACTTGCTTCAATAAGAGAATAAATAAAATTTTCTTTAAATACATTTATATTTATTTGTCCCCCAACAAATACCCCTTTTTCTTTCTCGGTTGTACCCCAAATCCCACAATTTATTTCTATCTGTACATCTTACGGAAATTTCAATCTGGCACCCCTAGATCGGAGTAATGGAAGCACTCTTCCAACCAATTTGCCAAACACTTTTTATTGTTCAAAAGAAAACATTTTATTCTTAACAAACTTTCTGCGAATCGAAAGTATTTCTAGAAAGAAAAAAAGCTAAATTCCTGCCTGCAAATGACATTAGCTGCGTCGACGACTCCATCCAATGGATTAAAGTCTCAAAATTATGAAATTTAAAACTTCGCTCCCGGCAACCACAAAAAAAACGAAGAAAAACTGATTGCCAGAGAGATGACAACATAAAAGGATAAAGTTGCAACAATGGATTTTTGCAGCATAAGTAAATTTGTATGTTCTAGCATACAGGTACATACATACATACATGTATACATATGCACTTACATATCAGCAAACTTTCCATCCAATACCTGGAATTCTGTTTTATTGCCGCAGTGCTGAGTAAAGTTTTGGGTGTCTGCTCTTGTGGTCGACTGTGAAGTAGAAGGCTCAACTGGGCCTGTCTATCAGCCCTGCAGGCCAACCAGCCAGACTGACATCTATCTGTGGCTTAAGCTTGTAAGGCTTATTTGCCTACCTGGCTGACTGCCAAGCCAAGCCAAGCCAAACCAAGCCAAAAGTTTACCGAGCACTTGCAACAATGAAGGAGACATGGTCTTACAATCGATGCATGCAAGTGTGAATATAAGAGCAGTGATATTAAATACCTATGTATGTATATAGATTAGGGTGGTCCAAAATAAGTAAAGTCGGATATTTAATGCTCTCGCCCCCTAGGATTTTTCTATACCGAAAAAAAGTATACCCCTGTTTTTTATTTTAAAATCAAAATTTTTTTAGAGGTCGCTCAAAGCGCTCAAAGTTTATCATGTATTTTGTATGGGGGAAATAATACTTTTCGTAGAAATGGCATAGAATCGATGAAAATCAAAATTTTTCAATCTGAAAACTCTGCTTCTCTGCAGAAGACTTCAGAATAATGTCCAATTGTTTATTTAAACTTTTTTTAATTTTAACTATTTTTTTAGGGTCTCCGAAAAAATCCCGAAAAATCAAAAATACAAAAAAAGGCATTAAAAAGTATTTCTTACTATTTTTTCCACATTCAAAAGATGTTTAAATAAAAATTGCGCATTATTCTCTGAAGTCTTTATAAGAAAAGTCGGGTTTTCAGATTGAAAAATATTTATTTTCATGGATTCTATACTATTTCTACGAAAAGTCCTTTTTCCCCATACAAAATACATGGAAAACTTCGAGCGCTTTGAGCGACCTCTAAATAAATTTTTATTTTAAAATAAAAAACAGGGGTATAATTTTTTTCGGTATAGAATAATTCTAGGGGGTGAGAGCATTAAATTCCTGACTTTAGTTTTCTCCCATACATTTTTGGGATACCCTAATATACATACCGTACACACACATACGCAAATATTGATTGTCTGCGTTACATGATCAAGTTTACTTGTTGGAATTCCTTGCGGTTTTTCGGCTACCACATCTACTGGCACTTCGTCGGCCAGATCATCATCACTATAGCTGAACTGGCATGCCTGCCACACACTTGCGCACAATAAATACAAATAATAATTTGTATTTAAGTACCTTAATTACCACTTCACCTCGCACTTTGCCCTTTTGCTGAATTTCATTGCATTTTGTATGTGTGTGTATGCTTTCGTTTTTAAAATATCAAAAAATCCTTCATCTCTGCCGCATGAAATATGGCCATCCCCAATGCTTGTCAGCCAAGGAATCTGGCCGCTATCTGCGCACTCATACTTTTTATCAGCCATTACTGTTGCTTTATTCTCCCCTCTTTGCATATGAATACCCGATTCGTATTTTTTGCTGCTGCCGCTGCTGGCTGTGTAAACATTGTTGACTGGCAACAAAAACTTAAAAAAATATATGAAAAGGGTTGCATCGAAGGACAACAGCCTGGCCATATCGGCCTGAGCTGGTCGTCGGCGTCGCTGTGTGTTGAGTGACGTGAAAACCCAACGCTAACGGGCTTCTTCTCAACGCCAGAGTAGGCTAAAAAGCAGTCAAAAGTGATATGGCTGCTTTTTTGCTATTTTATTTTTTGGTACATATCTTCAAGTTTTTCGAACATAAAATATCCTTGCCATTATGTATTATGAAAACTATTTTTGCAACCGGCAGCATAAGAGTGCATGCAAAAAATTGAAACTTGCCACGACAAGTGCGCACGTGCAGTTGGTAAGTTCAATGTAAAAATGCACATATATTTGTGTATGCGTGTATGTTTGTATGTGTATGATTTGCATACGCATCACCAACTTTGATTAATATTCATATGAGCCTTGCAATAAAATACATATGCATGAGTGTATTTATATGGAAAGGTTAATACAGTTTGCTTACCAAAAACGAAAAAGGATATTTTTACAAATTCGACTGCACGCAATTTTAATTAAATCAGTTTTTGGTTAAAGGTAATTTTCGAAGGCATCTATTTGTATGTAGGCATGTACTATATGTGAAAAATTTAATACTAGCTGCCTCAACTACTTTCAGAACTATTAGTGAACATATGTATACAGATACTAACACACAAAAACCTGCTTTTTTATTTTGAACTAACATTAATGCTAAAACGCATTGGACCTCCAGATTGAAATCAATTCTTATCTAGCTAGCGATCGAGACTGCAGAATATTTCTTTCGTTTGCTGCCGTAGTGGAACAGCTAGAAGAGCTTACTATTACTCGCTAGAACGCGAGTTCCAGTCCTTGTGCGTGCAACGTCCGAAAAATTGTTTTCTATTCGCGGTCAACCCTCATCAGGCAATGGCAAACCCCCAAGTGTACATACGCTTACCAGTCAAAGAGTTCTGCTCCTTGGAGCAAGGATGGAAATTAAATATTCAAATTCCAGCTAATTTGAGGAAAATAATTTACCTAAAAGAAGACCTAAAATATTAATGAGCGTTTCTACACATTTCGCAGCTCATCAAATCTGTTGGAAAGTACAAAAACACGAAGAGAATATACTTGTTGGTGTTGGTTGATTTTCCGACAAGGTGAGAAGATGTTTTATGTTGGAATGTATTTCCGTCATCCCTTGCCAATTTTGGTTTGGAGACAAATCGGCTTCGGCGTTGTGTCATGTACCTTTACATCGCCTTGTCTAATTAAGGGATATATACTAAACTTATTTTACGTTGAGCTTTGTTTAAACTGGAAAAACCTTTCGGGGCCAAAAAAAGTTTTAAACAAGGAGAATAATTCCTGTATATCAATTCCCTACTTGATCCCTCATTATGATCATGCCTCTGAAGCAGTTGTACGCCCTCTATACGAACCAGGCTCGCACGTGCATTTGGGTCCTTCGTATGTCATAAAAAATGTCAACTGCTGGGGAGGCCATAAGTTGCTTAGAATAATTTAGGCGTTGGTCTTAGCACTAAATGCATCGGCCTGAATTACTCTAACTTTAAGAAAAAACAAAAGTGATTGGTCTAACGGTAATGGAGGCAAAGTCAGAGTACTTCCAAGCACCAAAGAGTCCCCGCATTACTTTGAGGGATTCGAGAGAAAAAAATATACGGAAGCTTTGTGGCTTTCGCGGACTTTCTAGCCGAGGTCAAATCTGCCCGAACGCACTTGGTTGGCATAATTTACCAAAATTCGTGGAAAATTAATTTGGATATGTTGTAAATTTATCTAAAATGGCGCATTTGTATCGAGTGTACTTTCAAACCTAAAAGGGCTGAAAAAAGTATAATTGTATCTAATTTTCCATCACTGCAGACGGGAGATTTAGCTAAATATATAAGTTTCAAATAGTTACTATGATTTTTATAGCAGCCAACGCAAGCGGAAAAAGTTGCAGACTCATAATGCTTCCTTTAGCAACTAAATACCCTTTAGGCAATGAGGAAAAATAATAAAGCAATGCTCAGTGTAGTTAGCCGGTCTTCCTCAGACTCTCGCTAGAGTCCAGCAAAATTAAAAAGAAACGAAAAATTTACTGGTAATTTTCAACCTAACTTTTACGATCTCCGCAAACGAAATAAAGAATAAGCTTTATGGAAACGACCTTGAAATATCATTATCCGAAAGTTATTCACCAAAAGTGGATGTCTACCAGAAAATGAGATTTTCAGTACTTCAAAAAAACAGATGACATTGAATGTCATACATACATATTATAGCTTATGTATGAGGACTAAGTAAATGGTGGCGGATTAAAAGGTTTTTCTGATATTTTTTCTAAATTTATTCACTGCCATCAGCATTCAAGTCGCACGTAACCCGTATTCAAGTAAAGCTGCATACAATCAGCTTAGTTTGAGTGTACGATTCGATAGAAGAGAAAGACTCTTTGCTGAGAGAGATATTCTACGATCGTCAGGATAAAGTATATGAACGTTGCTGCGTTCGTGATAAGACCTCTTTTAACGGAAGGAGGTTGGCCGACTTCGGTGTGGCCCCACACATACTGATACATAGCTGGCTCGAAAAATACCCTGCAGAAAATGGAACTGGTTCAGAACTAGCGCCGAACTAGCTTGAAAAGGGACGGTACTGGTTCTTCATCTATCCCAAATCAATGCTTTCAACTGTGTCTTTTAATATGGCGATGTCCTACGAAGTGGCAATTTCCCCCCTCCGTCGAACTTTCGAACTAGTTCTGAACTGGTTCCATTTTGGACAGATTTGGGACAATAAATTTTTTATGAAAAAAATGTATTTCTAGATATTTTTTCGTTTTTTTTACAAATTGTATTTTATTTTGTTTTTATTTATGTATTTATTTTTATTCAATTTTCAACGAACACGAGGCTATTTTAATTTATTATATCTAAAAACTCACAACTACCTGCACCGCGATTTGAACTCGCGACCAACAATGTTAAAGTCGGAGGTCTTCTCGCGGAACTACTTTCATATTGTACGATAAGTGAGAATTTGTACATTTACTTCTTAGCTTCGACATGCTAAATGTGAGAAACTTTGACGACAGCGCAACTACCTCATCGAAGTTGCGAGGCAGTTAAAACTGCAGCCGTTTTGCACTAGTTCAGAGATAGTTATGAAATATGTAGTTCGGAACCAGCGCTTTACCAGACTGTCTCTAAATTTTACTGCAGGGTACATACCATTACTTTGGTGTGCGGGGTGATTAAAGTACACTGAGAAAAGTGTTTAGTTACGTCAACTAAATGCATTTCTCTCAGCACATAATTCGGTTGTAGTTACATTATTTGGTTATAGTTACCGAATCTTGTCTTGAGAGAAATATATTTAGCTTACTCTTTTCTCAGTTTAGTATATTTATATTAAAAACACTATAGAGAACTTTCGAACCCCACTCAAAACTCCCTACCTCAGCACGCCTACTGTATGTATGTATATGTAGGTAGGTCCATTGAATCAGCTCTTCGTTCTTTGGTTTCAATATTTAGGATAACTACACTGATAAAAAAGTCAGCTAAATATATTTCTTTCAACACAAGATTTAGTAACTATAACCACATCATGTAACTATTACCAAATCATGTATTGAAAGAAATATATTTAGGGCCGTTTTCTCAAGTACCTTTTAAAATTTATCTGCCATTCAAACACAAATTTCGTTCTGAAAAAATATGTTTGAAGGGCAGATAAGTTTTAAAAGCTACTTGATAATACGGCACTTAGTTGGCGTACCTAAACTCTTTTCTCAGTGTAAGGAATACAATCTAGTAGCATTATTCGACATAGCAGGTCCTTTTAACAACATACTACCCAGCGCATTTTCATCAGCCATGACAGGCTTCCGAATGGACAGGTCCTTGGCTAGACTCATCTACCATCTGCTCATCAGCAGGGTGGTTAGTGTGTTTAAGAAGTAAACCTAGCTAAGAAAATAGATATGCTAAGTTGTGAACTCAACACGACTGGATTGGTATAGCAGGCTTCACCATATGCCATCTTTTATACAGATGGCTCCAAACTGGAAGAGAAAGTCGAAGATGTGCTCTTATGAACTGAACTGAGGCAGTTACACACCACACCAGCGTCTATCAAGCGGAATCGCTGGCCACCAAAGTGACAGCACAGAGGCTTGCTTTGGACTCACAAATTCTTCTTCTTCTTGTTTGTCGCTGTAACTGCCTAAGCGGTTTTAGCTGGTTCCGATTGAGCACGTCAGTCCTTATTCCTCTGTGCCAACTGACTGACGCCAATAGGAAATGTCAAGTGATGCCAGGTTCTTCTCCACATGGTATTTCCATCTCAGAGAAGACCTTCCTCTTCCTCTGCTACCATCAACTGGATCCACGTCGAATTTTAAACTTAGTTTTCCCGTGGACCTCAATCAAACCGGTAGAGGCACATTCCACATTAAGTGTATGGGCATTACTGGTGCATGCTCTCAAATCGCAGTCCTTTAAACCTTTGCCTTTTGTTGTAATCGAAATAAGGATGCCTCATGTAGAGTTGTTCTTTTGCTCTGAAAGGACGTTTTACGTGGCTGGTTCCAAACCCCGCGCACAGAGGAAGTCGTAGAAGACACATTTACATATATGTATAGCGGGCCAGCGAGACAAACACCAGCTTACAGCTGCACCTCATGGAGAACAGACGCTGCACATTTTTGCTCTCTCTTTCCAACGTTTCCCAAGGTTCCACGCGGGTTGCTCACGTTGCCCAAGGTAGAAATAGTCGAGCAACTGTAATTGCATACCCAGAAGCTATACTAAACCCTATTGGACCCCGGAGAAATTTTCATTGGTTACTTTTAAAAGAAATTTACAACATTTTTTGAGGATTGGATTCTACAGAAAACTCAGAGGAATTTCGTATAAGGCTTTATTTTTTCAGCAAATAATCTCTCCTAATTACACTACAAAGAAGCTGAAAAGTTAATAGATCTACGCGAAGGGTGGCACCAATAAACACACCGCAGTAGGTGCATAAAACGAACTAAGCGGACTTGGAAAGAAACATTGGGAAAAAATGACTATAAAAAAAACAGCAAATTATAGGAAACATTAATCGAATGATTTGCAGCTTGTCATCGTGGCATGATTTGCGAAATCTATCGAAGATGTTGAAGATTTCGATGCTGTCACAGTGCAAATATGCTTGGTTGTATAGCAGTCACAGTAGCAGTCACAGAGTGCCACCATGAACACTTGCAACATGCTTAAAAACACTTCACTATACGTAGTGTGGTGAGCACAGCGGCGTTTACATACATAATTACTAAGCAAATAACGCAGATTGAAATGGCAGTGGCGGAAAATAATTAAAATAAATATTAAAGCAGAAAAAGACATTAAACGGCAGCTGACATTTGTGTCAGATAAAAACGTTTATTGTTTATATTCAAATGCAACTGGTGCTTTACAGTCACTGCACTGATGACAAGTTATTTGCAGCTTTTTATTGCTCTTTTATTACCTGCCGCCGTTGCGCACCATTTTAGCAAACGTGCGAACGTCACGCTGGCTGGCCGGCCCGCCTTGTGACCGACCGACCATACACAGCTGCTACTGCTATCGTTGCCACCAACTTGGCCTGTATGCCACTCGCTCTTTGTTGAACTAAGCAAGTTGATTGCTGATGATTTGTTAATTTTAAAACTTCATTGCTGCCTTTAGACTTTTTCTGAATATGTATGTATACGAGTATATGTATGACTTTTTGTTTAATCTATCAACAAATAACACCATCAGCTACCAGCCATTAGTTGCATGAATATGCACGGGATGAGTACGCCAACTTCAGCCGCACGCAACTGCAGATATGTATCTTAGCGCTCGAAGAAGACCACTACATCAGCTATTGAAACGTCAGCGGCGCTGTCACCAACCAAATGTCCACTGGCCGGCGGCTTGTGTGCTATTAGAATCCAGCAGCAGCAGTCAGCAGCAACAACAACAACAACAGCTACGCCAGTGCACTAATGTCAGCAGGCAGCAACATTTGTTGTCATAATTTTGTAATCGATCAGTACACATAATTGTATACGAGTACATATAGGTACGTATGTATGTATGTATGAGTATATTTAGCAGCATATGTAACTTGCAACACGGCAGCATTTTTCGCTTGATTGCGCACTCATAGCATAGCACTGGAACATAACACGCTTGAATGTCTGTGCATTAATTTGATCATTAGAATATCAGCAGAGATAAAACCAAGCATAGTATGTGCGGTAAAATTTGAGATTCCTTAAGGGCTTGAAGCGCAAGAGATAAAAACAACAGCAACAGTAACATTAAATTGATTTGATACGCCCGTAAAGTAGTGGTAGCAGAAGCATCGATCACCAGCCAAGCCAGCAAAGCATGCGTGCTACACATTTACATACATAGACACTTGTTTATACCTGAATACTCCGTACATTTATAATGTAGCTATAATATGATAGCTCTACATAGCCACAAGCGCTGTCAGCTCATCATAATTGCTCAGCCAAGCAACTAGTTTGTTAGTCGCAATTTGCTGCTTCGTTTTGCTTCCATTTCGAAATTTTTGCTGCTGTCATTACGAACACTACTTGCCGCTGTTGTTGTTTTTTTTTGTGCGGCAGTTGCTGTTACCCGATGTCATTCGTTGTGCTATGTGGCAACTGTTGCGCAGTAGCAATTACCATGTCGCTGTCTCATCAACACTTAAGAACATAGAACGCACACTAATAAGCGCATAGTGGGCTTGAGAGCCTTGATAGATGAAAAAAATATGAAGAAAGGATATTGGAAACTGTGTATAACTTTGTTCTAAAATAACCATATCCTTGTCTAAAGTCTTTGAAATTGAACAGTTACACTTCAGAGATAATTTTTACTAAACAGCGTTGCACGAAATAAAAATTAGGCTCCTAAAAAAAGAATTATTTCCAAAAACTTGAAGAAGTCGATCTGGAATGCATATTACAGATATCAGTATTTCTGCACTTAAAGAGTTTTAGATATAACAAAACTTTATTTATACTTGGTACTGTGTATTGAAAATTGCATAGACGACGAACAAGGAGGAAAAGCGACAGAATCAACCATGGCGAACTCTGCTTTGAAACAGGGCGTCACTCTATTTTTTTTTTCTAACTGCAGTCTCTAAATTGGCGCATCAAGCGCCATAGAACTGTCAAAATCCTCATGAACATAGAATTTGTATGAAGCATCCCACACTAACGCGGCGCTAACGCCGAGCAATAATCATTTTTGACAGCGCATTACGTGTTGAAGTTGGGTGCGGAAGAAATACCAAAAGAAAGAGAACAAAAAAACGTCAAAAATGACGCCAAGACATAAACAGCAGCTGGATGAAACTGCAGAAACTATTTCAGACAATAAGCCTTATTTGGCCAAAAATCGTCGAAAAAATATATAAATCGCTGATATATTTTCATCTCTTTATTTAAAATAGCCAGATACTGCCTTATGGGCATACATTAGGGTGGGTCAAATTGTTCGGACGTTAATTTTGCGACAAATCGTATGGTATTTCCGGATTCTATAGATAGTTAGTTCTAAGAGAAAGTTAAGAACAAACCATGAGTAGGAAATGAGTTTCTAGCCTGCGCATTCTTAAATGAAAATTTTACATTTTCATAAAGTTTAATTTATTTATTGTATGCCACTTAGTTCTAAAATGTGTCCAACTTTTGTTACAATATTGCACATAAAATACCTTTATTTAATTTAATGATATTATTTTTAATGGTGCATATTTTTGTGGAATTTTTAACCCACTATTTCTCACAAGTGTGGGTCGTTTTGACCTTTGTTTGGGTCAAATCTAGTAATGATTGATTTTTCACCTCTTACTGTTGACCAATTAACCTGAAATTTGCTACATACCTTTAGTTCTAATGGCAGTACAATTCTGTTTATTCAGTTTTAATGTAAATCCAATATGGCCCCCACCACAAAATGGTGGATTACATATTTTTTCACAACCCTCTCAATATGGATATCAAATGAAAGGGATTGACTAGTAGAATACAGTACACTATGAAAAATTCCATATCCAAGATGGCCACCACCACAAAATGAAGGATTAAATGTTTTTTGGAATCCACTCAATATGATTCAAAAAAGAGCTTGACAAGTAGAGCACATAGCATTTTAGAAAACAAATTCCATATCCAACATGGCGTTCCAAACAAAATTGCGGATCATAGAGTTTAAACAGTTAATACATTAAAACCAGGGACGATTATCATTATAAGTAAACTAGTTTAAATCAGCATTTAATCGTTATTTTAAGATTTTTATTTTTTTCGCTTACAAATAATAATTTTTATTATATTTTATTTTTCGCTCAACGGAAATAACTGTTATTTGATTTTTATTTTTTCGATCACAAATAATGATTATTTTATGATTTTTATTTTTTCGCTCAGAGATAATA
>JAPVRG010252093.1:6396-16548 GCA_029783565.1 Rhagoletis cerasi
GTTATTTATGTGTGCTTATATTTGTATTTATGTTTTAAGTAAATGCATTTGGCCTTCGAAAACTACATGGTTTCGTATATTTTGCTTTGTAAATTTGCGATTTTTTTTTCTAATTAAAATGGTACTCCGGTGACGTCATTATGATGCTTGTTGTGCATCGTAAGCGACATACATATGACACTGATGATAATGTCATGTAGGCCTACTCCTTCCAAAACTACCAAAGATCGATAACAGATGAAGGTCTTGCAGCGGTCACTTATAAAAACCATTGCAAAACCCATTGCACGAAATTGTAGCTTTAATGTCATAAATGGCCATTGCAGAACCAAGCCTTGCAGTGGCAATCCTAGACCAAATAATAATTTCTATGAAAACGGCATGGAAGACTTGCATATAAAAAAAGCCCAAAGTCATTTAAGACATACCATGATCGTAGAAGACACTTAAGTGACTGTTGCATGACATTCGCTACGTGGTAGGTTGTGCATGTAGTGCATTGTTGTATGTGTGTGCTTTTGCATGTCTCTACGTGTACGGTAATGATTGCAAAATTGGCGTCAAGCGTTTTAGCATCATTCTCTTACTACTACTATCCCCCACTTCCGCCGTCCACTGTTCTATCCACATCCCTCTCAAACGCCGCTAAATAAACGTTGAAAGGTCGCTAATTGATTTCGAAATTGCTTTTCGTTCGTTTTAAATGTGTCCGCATATTTATGCTTCGCGCATTTCACATTCCACGCTGGCAGTAACAAATTATTTCGCCTAAAAGTACCTCAATAGTGGGCGTCATGTACGCGCTCAGAGCGCCGTCTCCAATGCTGGCATAGGTGTTACGGTCGCTGTTGTTGCTGTCGTCAAAGTTCCTCCAGCCGTCGTTGTTTGTGGCACGTAATGACGATCGGCATCCGAAAGTGTACTGGTGCGCAAGGCAGCACTATTGGCACCCATCAACTGCGCACCCACAAATTTGTTGCCGCGCAATGCAGTTGCAGTGACCACGGACGCTATTGGTGTTGTCGGCGTTGTCACAGTCGTCGTTGCGTTGTTTCTGCCGAACACCGACTTAATTTCGCCACGCATGAAATTATTCTCCTCCGTTTGCAAGAAGAAATTTCGTTTTAAATCGTACGAACGGCTGTTGCCAGATTCGGACGCATCCGCCTGCGTAACTTTTTCCATCGTCGACGACTTCAATTCACTGCTGTCCTTCGAACTGTTCGTACTCGATGCCGTGCTGGAGTGATCTTCTTCGCTATTGACTTCCGGAATTGTAGTCGACATAATATTTGTGCGTTGCACTGTGTTGGCTATGCCACCACCTGTGGCGCTCTTCATTTTAGGCGCGAAGCTCTTAGACGGTGAACCGAACTGACCTTGCCGCAGCATACGACGATTGGCGAAGGTTTTCGGCGAACCGCTCAAATCGAGCAGCTTCATGCTGCTGTTCAGCGTTTGCGTGCCGCTGCCTGTCGGGGGTTTAGTATCTGACGCCTCAGTTGCCGTCACATTCACCGGACTGGTCTTTTTCAACAACTCAACTGCGGAAAGTTTTCGTTGCACGGGACTTGTCTTGGCCGATTTGGCTAGCAGTAGTTTTTTGAAGTCCAGCAGGCTTGTCTTACTATGCCCAATACGATCCGAGCAGGTGTTGTAGCGTTCCGGTGAGTTGTCATCGGCCCAATTTGCATTGCGACTAAGTGGCTGTCGGCAGGGAGAATTATTTATGGCAGCCAGTGCAGCCTCATCTCCTCGCGAAGGTGTAGATGTTTGGAATCCACTTCGAGTACGTGGCACGATCGGTGATAGATTGCCAGCTCCATTTACACCAATTTGAGCTGTGGACGCGGCTGCGCGTGCCAAACGTTCCGAACGTTTTATGGGCGTGGCATACAGATCGTCGCGACAGGTCACGCTACTGGGCGGCGACTTTTGTTGCCTGCGATTCTGTAACGTCCAGTAGATGGGCGTGTTCCGTTGAAAGGGTGAGACCCCCACCTGTGACTGTGCTTCCGATTCAACTGGTGGTTTTGGCAGTGGTTGTTGCTGATCTCTCGTTCTATATAAACGTTGATAGCCTGCGGAGTATATGAAAAAGAGAAGGGAAATGTGTAAAGTTAAAATGCACAAGTCAATGGGTAAATGGTGGGATGGATATGCGAGTACACCAGGGTTGAAATTTATTGAAATGCATTAGTATATAATTTGAAAATTTAGCAATTTTAATAATATGTACAGTTATTTCAAGAATTGGATTCGGAACTAAGGATCTTCTAAATCAAGCAGCAAACAAAGCACCAAATAAATTTATAAAGTGTACTTACCGCAACTGATCTTGGAAAGTAAGGTCCTAGTAGTTCTATGCGGGGTTTAAAGGTGCGCTTAACCTATACATGCGTTTTGTGTTTTATTATTTACATGTTGAATGCCTTGGGAAACCAAATAATGGAACCATCAACCGTAACATGTGAGAGCCTAAAACCTTATTCGAATGGACAAATTCGTGTATACATTTAGTATCGAATATCCTAGATTAACAATTATTTTGAAAATTGTTCCCGTAGATCTTGCAAGTAAAGTAGGTAGAGTTGCATTGAAACTAACAGCCATAAGGTTATTAATTAATTAAGACTCCGACTGCTCAAATATTCATGAATAGTTCAACTTCGTCGATTATACAAGTACATAACTATTGGGATCCAATGAATTTGCTTATGAATGCGTCGAATTTGGGTTCATTGGCTGTTCTCAAGCACACTGCCATTTAAACAGTTCGGTATCTATTCTGAAATAGCAGTAGAGTAATCGAAATTAGTCGGGACAAATATGACTTTCCCTTTGTTTGTTTCTAGATTTTACCTGAGAAGACTGACGTGCGTTCCCAGTGACGGTAAGCTATTCTTAAACAAACTATTCCCACAGAAGATCACTGAGCAGGGATTTAGATACAAGCAAGTTCATCCTAGCTGCGCCGATTTTATTCCGAAAAGTCCTAAAACAATTTCAGGCTTGAAAAAAAGGCCGCTGATATCATACAGTGAGGCAGATCATGGACATGATTTCAGTCAAATGATCTAGACATAAGTGTCTTCTTAATGTCACAGGAAAGTATGCCATCATTATCTTTGCAGACCCTGAGTGCTGGCTTAGCATTGTTCAGAGTTGAAGGGGATCAACTACAATCTAAGAAGGTCTAGCTAGGCATTTCTTCTCATTGGATAAGAAACCGGACGATGAGGTGGCTGCATGAACTTTACAACGATGTAGACATAGGGCAGCGAAATAATGGGCCTCATGCATAAAAAAAAGCTTAAGCTCGGACTCATCTTTTGCACTGGCGGAGTGAGCTTAAGCTCAAGAATTTGTACTGAAACTCGAGTCTGAGCTCAAGCTCACTTTTTATGCATAAGGCCCAATGTCTTACGGGTGGACGTAAATGCTCCAGTTCTGAGGGTATGCATTGCGGAAGTTGTTGGCTTCATTTGTAATTTCCAATTGTGTTCCGTTGGGACGATAGAGAAACGATTGGGGTGCTTAATGGGACTCGGCCAAAATATTAAGAACATTTTTAATTCTTGCTTAGTCTGGCTTAACCGAAAAATTAGTTTCACACAGAATTATGAAATGCGGGTAAATACATATACATACACTAGACCAGGTCGGTCCGCATACAAATGGAAAAATATAAAAATTATTCGTCATTCACGTCATGAAAATTTCCGCCGCAGACACACTCTGAAAACTCGATTTCAAAGAAAGGAGTTTTTTATTGACAGATACGAACTTGTACTAAGTTTTTTTAAGCACTGATTTAATGTAAAAAAAAATTCTGCTTTACTAAGATTAAATATTTTATCATAACTAAAACTGAATTTAGTTAAATAGAAATTAAAATATATATTTGCGTTTATCGATCGGAGGAGGTGCTTTAGGTCAACATGATTTTAAAGGAATCCACATAGAGATATGTATGTATATGTTTCTCACAAATATTTTTTCAACGATATACGTATAAAAACGGGTACATAAAAAATCGGGAGGAAATCTCGATTTTGTACGGCTTTAGGACGTAACTATTACGGAAATTTTTAAGATCTCAAAATTATAGCGTAATATGCCTAAAAGCTCTAATTCGCGACTCATCATAATTTATGTATATGAGTTTATTATTACATTGCACCACTTCCAACCATTGTAATTCCACCAAATGAGAGTAATACAAAAAAATTACAACCAAAAGTTATGATGAAAAGAATTGTGCATTTTTTTATTAAAAACAAAAAACATTGGCAAGTGAAACAGCTTAAATGGATTTGAACAATTATTTTTATATGCGAATATACATACTTACGTATTTTAAGAAATGTCTAATAATAACCATAAAAATTAACGCTTTTTAGCGATGACATGTGATTTTAAACATGGACTTAGGGGGCTTAAAACTAGTGAACAAGAAAAAGCTTACATACTCGCAGCTGTTCTAAGTTTGTAAGCTTGGATTTATGCATATGTAAGAAACAAATAAGACAAGTTACAACAACACACATATACGAATATTAATAGCTCAACAAATACATATGCATTGAGAAAAGAGTCAGCTAAATATATTTCTCTCAACTTAACATTTGGTAACTATAACCAACTAATGTATTGAGGGTATTTAGTTAACGTAACTAAACTCTTTTCTCAGTGTGAAATGTGATAATTTCTAAATGGGATAGGCACTAATTTTTCAATCTACCAATGCGGGTTAGAACAAAGTTTATGGGTTTTTGGCAAATTAGTGAACAAATTTTTTGTATGGAAGTGTAAGAAAAGCCAGGTAGCAAAAAACCAACTACTACTACACATACAATTTGTTGCATAATGGAGTAATAGAAGCCTTTTGCACGATTTTTTTTTGGATGGAATTAGAAGCAAACTGTTTTTATAAAATATGTATGTTTGTATATCTACATACATACTTATTCACATATGTATGTACGTATGTATGTATCTGAAGACGAATTCAGCTATTGAAAAGCTTTTAATTTTAAGATTAGCACTTGAAAAATTAGTGCCCATAATATAAATTCTTATTATTTATGTTAGTTTTGTAATACATATAAAACATTTATTTATTTTTTCTTACATTTTCAATGCAAACATATGTATGCATGTAGACTTATGTCAAGATTATTCGCGGTGCTTTAAAAATGCTTAATTCTCACAACAAATAGTGCAAAAAACTTTACCTAATAGTCATAAGAAGCCCGTTATGCAATTATAATTTTCTTGAAAAGTGTAAATTTTGTGTTATTTGCAGGTGCAGATAAATAAAAAACAAAAAATTAAAAAATTTATTTATATACATAGAATGCTTACTAATATTTTGATGCATTTAATTTTTTTTTTTCAATATTATTATATTAGTGACAAATTGCAGTTAATATGTAAGTATGTTCTATAAAAAATTTATTTTTGTAGTGTGTGGGTAACATAAATAATTAGTGCATAATTATGTATGTAATTATGTAAGTACATTTGTATGTACATATATGTACACAAACATATGTATGTACATTAGGCTGCAGCACTCTCCATACAAAAAAAAAGAACGGTACATATTATTTTTCCACCGGAATTATAAAATTTATTATGGGGCGTACTCTTGCTTTCGTACGAATCGAAAATCGTGAAATTTTCCCATCATTTTTTTTTTACAAAAATTTCAAATTTTCGATTCGTACGAAAACAAGAATACGCCTCTATATGTATTTTAAGACTTCCGCCAAAATATTTCGGAAAAATATTATTTGAAAAAACCTCCAAAAATCGAGTTTTTTATAAATAAAATTAGTTTTTAAAAACATTTTTTCCAAAAAATCACCTCAGACAATATATCGAGCCCTAGCCGCCAAAATAACGTAAGCGACATTTTTTCAAAATTTTCTTTTTCATGCAGAAATGCTCCTAGAGCATCTAAATGCATTTCTGTATCAAAAAGAAAATTTTGAAAAAAATGTCGCTTACGTTATTTTGGCGGTTATGGCTCGATATGATTTTAAGCTTAAAAGGTCTGCATAAATTTTTTTAAAAATTTTATCAACGGAATCAATACAATGAAATTTTGGATGCTATTTTCAAATCATAAATCTTAAAATTTTTCCAAAATATTTTGGCGGAAGTCTTAAAATATAATATATTTTATAGCTCCGGTGTAAAACACGTAATTTTTTTTGCTAATGTACCCTAGTGTATGTACATACGTATCACGATGTATGAAAAAAGTTAAATTTGTTCCAAAACGATTTTGAATACTCACTAGGAAAGTGTTTCAGAAAAGTAAATTTTTTTCGGCACTCTGTAAAAACAATGAAATTGGAAAAGGCATTAAGGAAGCTTATAGTTGTATGTATAGAACTATTACCATATCTCATAAACTTTGCAAGTGTATTTTTAAGCTTCTTAGATACTATTGATTACAGAGTGCCGTTTTCGATAAAAATTACAGCTTTTTAGTTTGACATGGTAGGATAATCTTTTCTGGGAGAAGTATGTACCTTAACAACGGTATATCATTTATAGAAATCAGACATCAAATAAAGAAGTTATAGAAAAAAATGATTTAGCTGTTTTTACAGGATGATGAACCAAATTTTTTACACTTCCAAAATACTCTCATAGTGAATGTTCAAAACCGCTTTGAACAAATTGAACTTTTTTTGTTGTGATACGATCTAATGTGCATTGTATATTGTACATACATATGTATATATGTATTAATGTATATGCAACATTGGACACAGAAATATTAAAAACACATACAATTAGGCGGGGTACAGCAGGCCTTAAGCACTTAACATAAAATATAATTGTGAACCAAAAAAAAACAATAAATATGATTGTAATAATGCTTTGAAATATAATAGGTGCTTAGGTTATGAATTAACAATTTTTTTAAAGCCTATTATGAAAAGTACGTAATTAACTATAACACGTTTTTCAGTTGGTTATAGTCATGTATGTAAATGTGAATGTTTATAAATATGTATGTCTACACACGTATTCAAGTCAAGTGTCCGATATAGGGAATTATGCGAAAATTGCCAAAACATTATTGAATCTCGGTAAAAAGAATGCAACTTGCGTGGCTTAACTAATTTGATATCCAAATAAATACAACTTCACAATGGAAAAGCTCAAAATATCTCGACAACGATATCTAGCAAGAATTTACAACTCATGGAAATAACTAAGAAAACTTTTCATCGCAATAGTGCTCTGGTCAAATTAAATCTATTCTAAAAATAATAATTGGCACTTCATACAGATTAGTAAGTGTTTGGCCAAGCTTCTCCTCCAATTTTTCACTTAGCTTTGTTTTACAAATGAAGGGACTTATATTTTACAGCCGCCTCTGAATGGCGTTCTTATAAGAACCTTTTTAATGGCAGAAAAACACTTGGAATTATTAGAAACAACTTTTCTTTATGTTTGTTGGATCAGGATCTATTGTGCCAACCATTAAAGAGTCATCCCAACCTTAGGCTATTTATGCAGGCAGCCATTGTCCTCGTAGGTATATGGGTCTAAGACTATTAACATGTGAGCGATTACGTTTCCTCCGTCAACCCATAAAATCTGTAGTCCTCAGAGAGCCACCGGAAGGCTAAGGACTATACAGGCAGCGTTCAGCCCTACATTTTGCGAAAGTATCTGCCGTTTTGTTCTTTTCAGTGTGACTTTAGACCTGGGAAATCCACCATACACCAGGTATTACCATACGCCAAGTAATGGAAAAGATTCGCGAGAATAGGATCGACACTCATCATCTGTTTGTCGATTTCAAATCGGCTTTCGACAGCACGAAAAAAAGTTCTCCTTATGCCGCGATGTCTGAATTTGGTATCCCCGCGAAACTAATCTGGCTGTGTAAAATGACGTTGAGCCATACCACCAGCTCCGTCAGAATTGGGAAGGACCACTCCGAACCGTTTGATACCAAACGAGATTTCAAACAAGGTGACTCCCTTTCGTGTGATTTCTTTAATCCCATGTTGGAGAAGATGATAAAAGCCGCAGAACTGAACCGCTCAGGCACAATACTTTACAAGAGCATACAATTGCTGGCATTTTCCGACGGCATCGACATCATCGGTAAAAACAAGAGCTAAGTCTGTTCTGCCTTCTCGGAATTAGATAGAGAAGCAAAGCGCGTGGGTCTGGTGGTGAATTAGTATTTTGTTTTTGCTTTCGGTACACGAATGCCAAATTTCAGCTATTCTTTGCTCAAGAAAGAAGAGGGACAGCAAATTCCGACACTCTCACTTTTCACTTACCCATAAGAAGTTTTGACACATGTGTACTGAGGCGAATAAAAGCAGCTGTTCTAGCAACATTACCTTATATGAATTCGTCTTAATTACCACAACCTCTTAACAATAAGTGCTACTTTAGACTGAGTAGGCAATTAAGAAGTAAAGTCCTCTCTCGTCGTACAAAAATCACACTCTCGCAGAAGCATGCGCAATGAAAACATCTGATGAGGCGGCTCTTGGAGTTTTCGAGAGAAAGATTCTGCGGAAGATTTATGGGCCTTTGCACGTTGGCGATAACGAATACCGCAGGCGATGGAACGATGAGCTGTATGAGCGTTACAACGATTAAGACATAGTGCGGCGAATTAAAATACAGCGGCTACGTTGGCTTGGTCATGTCCTACGAATGGACAGAAACGCGGGTCGCGATGCTGGTAACAGAGGAAGAGGAATGCCTCCAATGCATTGGAAAGACCAGGTGGAGAAATTGGCGTCAATTGGCGTCAGTTGGCCAAGCAGAGAAACGACTGGCGTGCTTTGTTGGATTCGGCCAAAATCGCCGAAGAAGATCTACCGTTTCGTTGCTATTAAAGCCAATATGACCTGGAGTTCACCACAAGGTAACCTTGATACGCTTTCTTACTAGCCTTGGAGCCGTTTTGCATGGGTTCAAGGCTTTTACTATTGCCTGATATATCATATTTACAATATCATATTTACGATCGCCACATTAGTCCTTTTACTAAGACATTTACTGCCGCAGATTTCAATTGCAAAAATTTCAGTATTTCCACTATCAAGTTTTTGTTCTTGTCGGACAAGTGCGCATGGCTCTTGTGATGGTCAGACAGGCCAAGCAGTAGGGCTTATGCAAGTTACGCTAAAAAGCTACATATATACCAGCTGGGCTTTTGACCACCAGTCCAGTGTCGTTTACAATTTTAATGCTGTATTGAATGCGCAGTACGCCAATTTCGGAGATATTCCCCACATTTTATCATAAGGCATTTGACCACCTAAATATACCGTTGTTTTTTTTTGATAACCGTTGGGAGGTGTGAGTTCCAGTAGAGTTTTTTTGCTAAGTCACCCCTAGGCATTTCCCCTCTTATGAGAACTCAATCTCCGTCCGTCCCAATGTCGGCTTTGTCAAGTTGATCTGCCTTTTTTAGGTAAATGAGACAAGCCCTTTCACATCATTCTCCTAAATGGTGTAATTTTTGACCCTTGAATAAGATCAAATGTATTTTTTTAATTCAATTAGTAGTTTTTTCGGCATACTTATACTCGTAGACACAGAACCGAAATATAAATGGAAGCCTTATCAATTACAGCCAAGTTTTTATACCTCCTTTGTTAGCCTACCACATAACCATTTTCGCAATGCAATCTGGAATAACGGCCACTCAATTAACTGAACAAATATGTATGTTTGTACATTTCTTTAGCTAAATCATATACTACATATATGTATGTACATAAATACATGCATAGGTTACTATTATGTTAAGATGCCACTAAAAGCTTCCATGCACGTACATATGTATATGAGTACATATAATTAACGTCAAGTTGTCGCCTTTTGCAGCTGCTAACTAAATTAAAGCCCAATCGAATTGGCAGTACGAGTATGCAATCGCATTTGCAAATAACCGCGCTAAGTGGCATGCAAAAATTGCATTGGAAGCCTGAATCTATACTTAGTTCAATTAAGTTGTTGCAAAAACTAACAAACAAACATCAACGTGAAAAGCACCACAGCTAAGAGCACGCTGAGACTTCTTCTATCAGGCTGCGAATAACTGACAGGGATCATGGGTTAGTTCCAGACAGAGTTCTTAACGATGAC
>JAPVRG010252097.1:0-16045 GCA_029783565.1 Rhagoletis cerasi
GAGAACACTCATATAAATACAAGTGTTTATTCATGTCGCCCGTATACAGCCGAAATCGGCCGAGCAGAATTCGGCCAATGTCGGTTGCAGTGTGCGCGCAGCGTAAGACTTTATTGACTCTTACGTAAAGAACAGGTGCGTTGTCGACTGCACAACCTAAAAACAGATGGGGAATTAAAATAAATTTTTAAGATGTTATTAAATACTTAACGCACTGCGAGGCCTTGATATTTTTCATTATCTAAGTGCATAACGATTCACATCATGCCGCAGGTAAGTACTTGCATTCAATACAGAGGCGCATCGTTATGGATAATTTTCTTAAGCGAGTACATACATATAGATATACATATGCGCATACATACATATTTATATACATAATAACTAAAATAAAAAATCCATAGCAAAATTGAACTTAAACATTGCAATCAAAGCAATTTTTCGAAAATTTTCACAAGATTCTTAATTATTATCGCTTGAATGCACAAAATAAATTATTTTTCAATATATAAAGCGGCAAATCTCACAAAAGAATTGACGAAGGAAGTGGACGTATGAAACCAAAAAAAAAATATAAATGTTAAATTGTGCTATAAAAAGTACTACAATGAAAGCCAAAAAAAGTAAATTGAATTTCTATTGACGAGCGCGAATTAATTTTTTATCGAATACATATGTATGTACATATGCACGAGACTTGGCACTAGGGGTGCCTGTTTTTGTGGAATATATTTTTGCTCGGCACATATACTGATTTTGAAAAGGTTGAGCGCTGGACAGCAAAAAAGAGTACAAGAAACAAAAAAATGACGAAATTTGGCCAAGGGTATATTTCTACTCTGACGAAACAACATAAATTTTCGAGTTTCATAATTAAGTCACTTTAAATATGTGATTACGAGTAGAATAAGAAAATTTAAATTGTTTTGAAAACATTCTTATTTTATGCGCTGTCGATAATACTTATAGGATCATATAGCTTATCTATGGAATTGAGGTTATACGAACACATTGGCCATTTTAGAAAACGCCACTTGAATCTCATAATTGTTCTCAGAGCGCACTCTTCTACAAACTGCCATATGCAACCAATGACCAGATTTCTCGCTCATCACGTACCGTCGCCGATGAAGTTGTCGGATTTCAGCAAACGAAAGAACAGCTTGTACTCACGCTTGCCACTTTGGTAATTTATTACCAAAAATGGTAACTTTTTTTGTCTTTGGTAACTTGGCAACTTTTAATTTCATTTGGTAACTTTCCAAACGCTTTTGAAGATCATCAAAAGCAAGCCGTACAGTTGAGACCGTTGGTACAACCTGAGAATGTTGTGCTCGGAAAACGTCATGGTGATAGTTGATAGAAAAAACATACATAGCTTATAGAGGGAAAAGTAAAAGTCGTGAATAGAAAATGTCTCATAATTTACTCACCCCCTCTCTCAACGAATGGTTTATTTCCAAAGAAGCAATAGAGTTTAGCGGCGTTTTGGCTGAGACAGTCCAATAGCATGTGTTAGTTTTTCAATTCTAATCGATTCTATAAGTGTTATGGATTTTCTTATAAAGGTACTTATCATTAATTTTGTATTTTTTTTTTTAATTTAATCAAAAATAGACTTGGAAATGCACATGCTTTGGATTATTAGTAAAAAAAAATGTAAGTACCGGTTCGTCAGATCTGGAAATAAGATGCGTGTTTTAGAGAATTTCATGCAGTTTCCGAACATATTATTCGATCTCTTCGTGCGGATTGCACATATTTGCAAGTTTCGATTTCCACCTTTTTTTTGCGTAATTTCGCTAATCGAATTTTTCGAACAATAGAAAAATCACCCCAAAAATTTGAAAAATTAATTCACCAAAAGTTCATCACATTCAATGAAAACTTTTTCTAACGTAGATGTCGCTCGTAGCAGGGATCGAACCCAGGTCCTCCGGAGTTTTAGTACGCACCTCTAACCACTCAGCCTCAGCGGCCGCTGTGAGTTTTTATAGCAATGATATACTTGTACGACGAGAAGCTTAATATGTTATACATATATGTTACCGACCAAACCCGATTTTTTGACAAGCTAGTTCTGCCTAGGCTACATGTGATAGGATAAACCAGAATAGCCTGGGCGAAACTGGTCTGGCCTAAGCCCAATAGGGAAACCAGTTAAGTCTAGGCTGAACTAGTGTAAGCTCCTTAATTAGCTCAGAGTTACACGGCCACAACAAAATTTACACTAAGCCATTAAACACTTTTCATAAAGGTTCCATGTGAGTGTTAACATAACACGCATTGTTTTTGGCAAATAAATTATTGCTAATATATTTGGTAACTTTTTGGTAATTATTATCGAATTTTTTGGTAACATTTTCTCTAAGCTTGTGGCAACCGTGGACCCAATATGTATATTTACTTACATTTGATTTATACTTCTCTCACAAAATGCTGGCTCGGAAAAACAATTTATTCCCAAAATTTAATTTCATCTCTTTCACTAAAATCACGTGTAAATGAACCGGTCACTCAATTTGAATGGAAAACTGTTTAAAAACTGCAATTAATAAAACCGTGACAAAGAAAAAATTGTGCAGCATTTATTTTGTGTATGATTATTTCAACAGTTATGTCAAAAATATAGCTTACTTTCAGATTTAAGTTACGAAACAATTGGTCATGGTCACACTTTCAAAGTTATTGAAAGCATGCCTATTGTTTTCTTTCAAAGTGGAATTGTAAAAAAATAATAACAAGTTATGGTTCTGATATTTCTGGGCCCCTTAAAAAGCCCGGGCCCGGGGGGATTCCCCCTTTCCCTGCCATCATCGCTTTTTAATATTTGTATTGCTAATAGCCAGTTTCGCGGAAACAGTTTAAGTAAAAAATTATTATTTTTATTTGAATTTAATATGAAAATTGACAGAAAGGGAAAAATTACTTTGCACTTAAATTGCTGGTGCAACCGGCGATTAGTATAAAAAAAACGATTTGAACCGAACATGCAAATCCATAAGTAGGCGTGGCTACGCTCCTTTTTCAAAAATTGATAATATTCTTATTGCTCGTTAATCAGAGCTGTTAAGTAATAATTATAAATTGTAATGAATACCGATTAAATTAATTATTTTTTTCAAATGTGCTAAATGATTAGTTACCATTATTTCCACTTTTAAATCAATAATTACCGATTACCATTAAAAAATCAAAAAATAATCGCATTTTTAGCCAATTGGAAGAAAAAAATGAAAAATAATCAAAAAACTAATGCGATTATTTTTACAATACATTTAATTTTTTTTATTAATTTTGATTATAATTATGTGAATTTTCTTCTGTGAACGTAAATATTCTTTCTTCCCTTCAAGAAGCGATAATATTATAACAGAAAAGATAATACATTCATATATATTATCTACATAATATCTTACGCAATAACGTATACAAACAAAAATTAAACAAGCATATTCATTGGAATTATAAATTAGCATTCGTTTTTAATAATACCATCTTCATCATCTGAAATCCAAACACTTTTGTATTTAACAATAACTATGCTCAAGGAATTCTTTTCTTTTTAATTTCTGTAAGCTTGTTGTTTACTGTCATAAGAACAGGTAGAAGATATCCGTAAATCACATTGTCTTCACCTTGCAGAAACTCCAATCCTTCTTTAGTATAATTCTTGCTTTCATACATACACACATATCTGGTGAAATTTGAAAGATCAGCTTAAGACCATCTTTCACGGCCAAACAAGAAAGCATATATCACCGCCAAAGAGAAAACGGTTCTATTTTGACGACATTCATAACCTTTTAAATTGCTTCTGCTCTCAGCAATTGAATTTTTTCTTTTAAATAAAATGTATTGTTCTGACGGTAAAAAATGCTTTGGCGACATATTCATGCTTTTTTGTTTGGCTGTGAAAAATAGACTTAACTTGTCCTTTCAAATGACCACGGATATGTATGTATGTATGTTTAGATAAGCGCTTACGCAAAATTGTTAATTTCCTTAAGTATGCATTCCCACATTTTGCTAAATGTATTTACATACACATTTCGCTCCTGTAAGAATGTCATACCATTTGTATATTCTAAGAGCATTAAACTAAGCAAACAATCAAGTATGTTTCTTTATAATGAAATAGAAAAAAAAAATAAATATAATTAAGGTAACCAAGAATAATTAAAATAATCAAAAAATAATTAAATAATTTTTCTGATTATTTCTGATTATTATTGGTGATGGAAAATAATCATAATTGTTTTTTCATTATTTCTAATTATAATTGATTACTAATTCTTCGGTTATAAAAGCGAATTGAATTAATCATTATGCTATCGAACCCTTGTAATCGTTTTGATTACTAATGGTAATCTAAACTTAACAGCTCTGTCGTTAATATATATCATTACAAATATAAAATTTGAGTCAATAAGCTTCAGTAGTTACTGACATATCGTAGTTTTTGCATTTTTCGAAAATACCGTTACATGGGAAGTGGGCGTGAATACAATCCGATTTCGCCCATTTTCAGTAAAAACCTACCTTGGATAAAGGGCAACCTAAATACCAAATTTCTTTAAAATATCTCGATTTTTGCTCGAGTTATCGTGTACACGGACGGACGGACGGACAGACAGACATGGCTTAATCGATTTCTCTTTTCATGCTGAGCATTTTGGCATACATATGTCTATATCTATCCCGATTCCTTTAGGCTGTTACAAACAACCGTTATGTGCGCTCGGGTATAATTAGGCCATTAACGAGCTGACCTTTTGTACAACTTGGGCTCGTTGTACAACAGGCTAGCACTTTAGTGGGTTTGTTGTGCAACCTTATTTCTATTAGACAGACGGTTTGATGAAAACCCGTTTGATGCTAAATGGAACGTCGATGTTTAAGCGTGTGTGGCGAAGCATACAATCTGTAGTACGGCGGCGTAGTATGACAGATTAGCTCGCACCAAAATTAGTTGTGTCCTGTGTTATTAATATTTGTAAAAGATAAAAAAATTTGTTGAGTCCAGGTTGGGGCAGCTGCCCCACTTGCCTTCCCCTGTTTACGCCCATGTGCACTCAAAGTGTACGAATTTTGTATGCTCACAACTCAAGACAAGCTTAACAAAATCTGGATTTTTTTTTAACATGCTTTAAAATGTATATACATACACATTTGCGTACGTAATTGCTTGGAAACTCTCAATCGCTACATTTACATATGTATTTAATCACTGACAAACTTATAAATGACAACTCCTATCTTCAGAGACCGTAAATTAGGGAAAAGTACACGAAAATGAAAAACAAAGCACACAAATGAATAGTGAATAAAAGCTCATAAATAATAAAACAAATCGTTTACCGAAAAATCCAACATTTCTTACACAGCTTGTGATTCCCCTCATCGAAACTTAAGAAACACTCTATTATCTGACATACGCATGTAACCGGTTATTCTCATATGAATTTTGTGAAGTAAGTCAGTTTACAATCCGCAAAAGCTTTTAGACGTGACCTAGGCATTCGCCGAAAGAGGGGTTTCTCTCTTCCTCTACGAATTCTGAGTCTTCATCTTGTTTCATGCAACTCACACTTTTGATTAAAATTTTTTAGGTAAGTGTTCGTAATTATAGACTAGACAACAAATTAATATGCAGTGGCAATGGGTTGATGAGTGGAGCGTGTGGATACATATATATGTATGTCTTGTGTGTAACTAAATAGTTGGATGATGAAAGACGTCATAAAAACAAATGACTTCGAAATAAGACTCTGGGCTGCATCCGGACGCTAATAAAACTATGAAATCAGAGGAATGACTCAATGATATCTGTTTCGATGTTCGTAAAAATTGCATTGCAGCTCGCTAAATGTGTGGTAATAGCAAGGGAATCCCTTTTTCGTATTTCGATTTATTTCCTATAAAAATGATGCATATCTAACGCTCGCTTTTCGAAATAAAAACTATATTACTGCGAAAAAGTTCCGTTTCGCAGTATCTCCATTTAAAAATAAAAGCATTTTTTACAGTACGAGTATAAGTTATTTTTGAAACAGTTTTTCAATATAATAACCTGTCATACACCCCGCGATGAAATGATACGGTCCACATATTTAACTTTGTAATAAAAAAAATTTAAAAATTCAAAAAAGTTGCAAAAACCACAATTTTCTAGTTTTAAGTGTCCACAAAATATCGTTGCTTTTTTAATTGTTTTTTTTTGCTGACGGTGTCACGCATTTTCTTCCATACAAAGTTACTATGTTCGACAATTTCTCTTGTGTGTAAAAAAAATAACACCGTCGCCAAAAAAATATCAAAAATCAACACGAATCCTTTGCCTTTTAAAACTTGCACTTTATTGTACCAGAATTTTATGGGCTACAAAACTGCGTACTTCGAATTTTTCTGAAAAGTATGAATAAAAAGTTTATTGTTGTTATGAAAATTTGTTGAATTTTTCTACAACGTGGAAAATATGGATTTATATAGTGTTTAAGTATTACATAATAAACTACACGTTATAAAAAATTTACAAACATTCAACCAGGGACCGAAAATAACAGTTATTTTTTTCAATAGTTAAACTTGGCCAACTATTTTTTAAGTCCGAAATAAAAGTCCTTTCCGGATAATAAACAAACCGCGTATCTAAATTAAACAAATATGGTATCAAATGAAAGAGGACCAAAATGGCTTTAAAACTGAAATGTCTAAACGAGGAAAGCCACTTATTGACAAATGTTTCAACAACAAATGTTATTTAATTACTATAGAACAAACCTTGGATCAGGTATATGAAATTATTTTGTATTAAATTATAAAAAAAATATAAATGGAGGTGGTTACCTTCGTTCGTTATTTCTGTTTAAAAGCTATTTAAGTCCTTTTTCATTTGATACCAAATTTGGATAAGCGGTTTGTTTATAATCCGGAAAGGACTTTTATTTCGGGCGTTAAAAATATCTGGCCAAGTTTGACTGTTGAAAAAAATAACTGTTATTTTCGGTCCCTGTATTTAACAAACAAAAGAAAATTAGTCAAAATTGGTCAAAATGTCGTGTCCCTATTTTTTCAAGTATTTTTCTTGAAAGTATTTTTTGTATAAATTCAGTAGTGTGGAAAAAACAGCAGTATCAATTTTTGAAATCCAATAAAAAAGTATCCAATGAATTTGCATATGAGCGTTTCCACCGGAAGGTCCACCGCGAAAAAAATAACAAAAGTCATACATACATCTAAGGTATTTATGTGCCAATTTGGCAGCTCTTTGTAATATATGATGGTTATGTAAGCAGAAAGATTTTTGCCAAAAATGGTATTGCTAGGTGGCGTCAGTGTCAAGATATTTTGAAAACCCGTATTTATGGTCCGATTTGGATACATTTTGGCATTTTAGTTGAAACATCGTAAGTCATAGATTTCCAAAAATGTACCCGCAAGGTGACGCTGAAGTCAAAATATAAAGTACTAGCTGCCTGTATGCGACGTTGTACGCAATTTTAATGCTCATTTTTAAATAAACTCCAATTTTTTTCTGTTTTCTAGTTAGTTTTTAGTTAGATAGTGTTTTAAAGCACTTCGAAATACACAATATTTTTGATTTTGTCATTTAAAGGCAGTAGAATTGTTTGATTGCCGGCATTTCCAGTTCTTTAGAAAGCAACATATAATTGACCACAAATTGAAAATTCTGGTCTTGAGCTTTGTTAATTGTAATAGCGGATTAAACCTTTACAGGAAACTGAAGATCTTTGTACTGAAATGCACGTCTGTTGGAATCATAGGCATACGCTCTTTTTCCGGCTGCTGATCCTGTAAGAATAATGCATTCTATAGCATTGCTATGCAATTTTTGTACTACCAGTCGTGTGCCGAAGATTACGTAACAATATATGTAACTGCAATCACATTTGTAAAAGTTAGTTTATGAGCCGGTAAGCCAGCCGGGTTTAACGAATTTAAGAATTCAGTGGGATAGTGGACGGCTTCATCAAGGTTAAGTACTGTGTCGATGGAGGCATACTCTTTAATTCCTCCACCAATTTTTTGCATTGTGATGCTATTAATCTCATCAACATCAACATTCCTTGGCGAGACAATTGCTCTCTCAGTCAATTGTATGGTTTGCTTAAAATATTTTCGCCTTACCTACAACCGAAGCATAATACTAGGTTAGGTTAGGTTGATGTGGCAGTCGGTTCAAAAGACCAACTCACTTAGACCTTTTGAAGGTCCATTGTGATACCACTGCAGAAACACGGGATCACCGAGGTTCCCGTCTTCTTTAGAGAACCATTTTGAAGCTCTTATAAAGCGTAGAATTGATTTTATTCCTACGCCTGATAATTCCGTAAGAGAGCTGAAGAAGGGCCAACCTAAGAAGCTTGCTCTCCTCTTGGCCAAAGCTGGGCAACTACAGAAGAAGTGCTCTACGGTTTCTTCCTCATCTCTGCAGCTTCTGCAGTATTCGTGGGAAAATATTCCTAGTCTTGAAAGGTGCCTGCCAAATAGCCAATGACCGGTTACACAAGTCGTGACCATCGCAATATCCTCTCTTGAGAGGCTTAGCAACTCCTTCGTCTTTTTCTTATCTATTTTCGGCCATAGTAGCCTTGCACGATGCAGAAAATAAAGGTGGCGCCGATCACGGACCGCTAACCCTCTCTTCGTCGATTTGACAGCATCCACCTATTCGTTGACGTCACAATAGACCAGTGATGAAAATAAAATTTTCAAATTGTACCTTTGTTGAAAAAATTTCACCGAAAAGTAGATAAATCTACCTAAAAAGTAAATATGTATACTTATGGCTATACATTTTTGATAATGGGTGGATAACCTCTCCTTTCGGTACCATATCTACTTTTGGACTCACATAAAACAGTCTTTGCTATTAAAAATGGTCTTGAAAGGAATTTCTCTGAACAGTTCAAGATAAAACTATGTTTTAACCAGTGCGTATGCCCCCTTACCGAGGAGAGCTTTTGGAAAAGTTTCCCACACTATAAAACGCGTTGAAAAGCTTATAAAAATAAGAGAAAATTTCCAGATAAGTATGGTGTGCTTGTACCGAATATATGTTCAAATTCTAAAGTCTGAAGCATAGGTAAAATTCTACCAACTTGCACATGTTCGTTTCTTCCTCTTTTTCTTATTGAGTTCTTCTTTGCTCCCTCATTCTGGTATTTATTGACGTCACACCCGGTTGCTCTCAGCTCAACCGGCGCAATCTTGTATTCTATCATTCCTTGATACACACCATCATTGACATAAAATCAAATAAATTTTTTTAAGAAATAATCAACTTTTAAAGTGCAATTTCGGGTTTTTTCTCGTTGTGTTTTTTATTTTTTATTCGTATTATCTAAAAAGGTAAGAGCCGGATCGAAAAAAAGACTATACTAGTATATTCAGCGGCCTCGAAAGCATATTACGGGTAGCGTTTTGTCCATCTATGGTCTAAAACTTGATATGCTATCGAAGGGAGAGGTTATCCTCTGATTTTTTCAACTATATACATATGAGCATACATATTTATTTTTTAGGAACATTTAAGGTAAAAATGTTTCCGCGAATCGGGTACAATTTGAAAATTTAATGTTCCATCCCTGGTGGTTATTTATTCAATACACCACTCTTCAATGGACCACTCTAATGTACATACATATAAATGGAGGCAAATATTTAAAAGCGATTTCAATTTCAACTTTTGTTGTTTACAGCAATGCTGTGTTAGCCGAGTGGGTAGAGACGATGGATTGATTTACGATATTCGAGGTATCAAAATAAAATAAAAATTTGTTAAGTATTTCATAGGAAAAATAAAAACTTTTAATTTTTCTTAATATTTGTATTAAATTTGTAACAAATTAACGTATGTGATATGCATATATTATCATTTAATAATAAAAATATAGTTTTTCCCATACAAATTTTTGTAAATAAATAGTTGCATTATTTGGAGTAAACATCTTCCAAATCTCGCGGTTTCTGATGTAAGTTTATAGTACGCAAGCTTGCCCCAAATGTATTTTGCTTTTTGGGTATATAAAAATCTACACTTATGTATGGCTTTAACAGAGAATAAATTATTGACGCTGCTGGTCTTTCCAGCATAAATATAACTGAACTCTGTTGTGTCTTCTACGAAAACTACTGCCCAAATAAGTATAAATATGGAATTCGAACATTTATTTAACCCAAATTAAATTCAACTAAAAGCAAATCAATTTAAAATAAAAGCAAATTAAATTAAATCAAACGCATTTTTCCTCGAAATAAGAAGCGAAGTTTCGGTATTTTGTAATCTGGTAAATTCTACACGCAGCTCTGATAACTTTTTTCTTCATTTTTACGAGAAGTTGTTTAAGGCATTAACTATGGATTTTCAGTACAAAAATTGAAGGTTAACTGTCGAATGTGACTTAACTTGCCAATGTGAGCTTTAGTTTACATAATGCAGAAATACACAAACCGAATCAAGTTCATGCTAAGATAGCAAATACAGCATTCCTGCTTGGTGGAGCAAGAAAAATCGCACAATTTTTTTTTGAATCTTTCGGGTAACCAATTTACCGGGACTGGCTGAATAGAACAAATACTTTTTTGGGGCGAGTTATTGGTTAAAATAAGCGGATAAACTAGTTAAGTCGAGGTAAATTAATCCGGGGATACGTTACCGACTTACCCTCAAGTCGTAGCAGAGCTTAAGCCGGTTTGTCGATATTTGCCAAATACTGAACCTTCGCCTTTCATTTCGAGAAAAAATGCGTTTTCTGTAATATAATTTGCGATAAGGTCAAAATGGTTTGTGTTTAGTTGAATATAACTTGCGCTTGGGTTAAATAGATGTTCGAATGATTTATAAGAAAAATATTGAAACAAAAATTGAAGGCACCAGTTCCGAGAAATGCTGTATTGGTGTCCAGTGTTTCGACTGAAGCTATATATAGACTCCAGTTAAAGCCGTTTTGTCGTTAGTATTAAGGATTTTATCAGCTTTTTGGATTGCAATAAAATTATTTTTGTTGGTTAATATTAAAATATGTAGTCATAACATTCCTTTCTCTTTTCTTCAAGTACGCGTCTGCGTCGTCGAATCCCGTGGCACATACCGCAAAACTCCTAAGTTTTGCCCAATTCTGGAAGCAACTAGTAATATTGAATGTGTGATCGGGGTTGATCGTCTGGACTGTGTTCGGCGGATACACAAAGGTACCGCCCACTTTGGCGTTCTCTCGGCAGAAGAGCTTATAGCAGCGCGTTGGGCGAGCGTTGAAATTTTGGTAACGAGTGAAATGCGTTCGCATGATAATCATTTTGAATATGAAATCGTCGCTGTAGTGGATAATGAGGCTAATATACATACAGCACATGATCTACGGGGCGCGAAACTCTGTCATCCTGGATATGGACTAGGCAACCATTGGACTGAAGTATTAGCCAATGTACGTTTGACATATTATACTCCTATAAAAGTAATTCTTTAATTTTTCAAAGCATATTTTTTACTTTTTAGTACTTTGAATCAACTCTGATCTCAAAATCATGTAATCCGGACATCTCGCTGACAGAAGATCGCATTAGCGCTTCGGCTAAATACTTTGGGCCCAGCTGCAAAGCCGGCCCATGGGTGCCTGATCCCACACAGGATCGCATACTTAAGGACCGCTACCCGTCACTTTGTCAACTATGCTACGATTCATACCGCTGTGATATAGGCGACAAGCATTGGGGCCGTCGTGGTGCGCTGTATTGCCTCACAAATGGTGTTGGTAACGTTGCTTGGGCGCGTCTGGATGACGTGCGCAGCCACTTCGGTGTAAGTTGTCAACAATTATTGAACGTAATTAGAACTTATTGATTAAAAGTCGTTCACTATTTCAGTTAACGGGACTACAGGCGCAGGCAGATCCTACTGAGTATAGTTACCTCTGCGCTGACGGGCATCTTCAGCCAATCACCACCGAACACCCATGCATTTGGGTAGCTAAGCCCTGGCCGGTAATAGCTGCCCGGCGCACTCACGCTGCACAGATCCAAAATCTAGTAGCCGGTCTGAACCACGACGACCCTAATAGCTGGCAGAACGCACTACTCAGTTTGCTAGAGAACTATCACGTGGAGATAGTCACACTTGACAATGTCATTCCCATCGATGACTACCTGGATCAGGCACCAGCTTTTCAGAGCGCTTACAGTTTCCCTGAATGCAATCCGCCACGCTCTATCGTTTATTGCACCACATCGATAATTCAACATATTAAGTGCTCTTGGCTACAAGAAGCTTCTCAAGTGTACGGGGTCGAGCCGAATATTCAGTGCATACGATCTGACAGCATTGACTCCTGCATGGACGATATTAAATTCAAGGCCGCCGATGTGGTGTTAGTTGATCACGAAAACCGCATTAGAGCACAGCGTGACTACAATCTCGTTCCGATACTTTACGAATTTTCACAAGACATGCACGAGCGTTATGCCATAATTTCAGTGGTGCATAAGGACTCAAAATTTAAATCATTTGCTGATCTTGAAGGAGCTAAGGCGTGTCTGCCCACATATGAGGGACCGGCACATTTGTCGGTGCAGGATACAATTGCCAATATCACACAACGCATGACATCGCTGCAGTCGTTCTTCCATCGCGACTCCTGCACTTGGCATCCGCATGCCCACCGTACATGCTCGGACGGCTACCGTGGAGATGAAGGCGCATTACGTTGTTTAGCCGAAGGTGGTGAAGTTGCTTTTCTAAGTTCCGCAGTCTATAAAAACTACACTGTGGGTAATTTGACAGCCAAATGGGTGAGAGATGCAGGGCATATATCTTTCCGCGTTTTGTGTCCATACGGCTCCAATGAACGCCATTCCAAGTTCGAATACTGCTACATGCACTGGACTACTCGAGGACATTTAATGACGCACAACACTTCTTTGACTCGAAGCAATGAAATCTACAACTCTTTGCGAGACATAGATCATCTCTTCGGCAAAAGCTATCGGCCAGAAACACGACCATTTACAATGTATGGCGTCTTCGATAAACGCAATAATGTTATGTTCCGCGACAAAACAGATGGCTTGAGGGGCTTAGCTGACATGAAAGCAGATACTTCGAAACGGATAATGGAAGATATATTCGAAAAATATACGAAAAATGTTTACGTAGATCCTAACTCGAGTCACTCAAAGACAAGTTCCGTTGCTGTGGTAGCGATTTCGGCACTATTAGTTGTAAGAATTTGGTGAAAAATCGTAAATGCATAGATTTAATATTTTATTCACAAAAAGTCATTAGGCCTTAATGGAAGAAGATGAGTCTTATACTACTCAAAAGTATGCAATTTTGTGATATTATTTTATACTCTTCTTATGTATTTTGATAAACATAAAAGTTATTTAAGTCCGTTTATGTCTATTAAATTTCTTCAGCTGCAGTCTGGTATACAAAAATTTTGGTTGGCATTTTTTCCGGATGTAACAGAAATAGGTTTGTTTCCCGAGCTACTGCAAGAAAAACTCGAGCTGTATGTACATTTGGCTGTCCCATATTTGTATGGATAAATTTTTTTAAAGTTATTTTCGGTACCACCCCTTAAAAAGTTGAGGTTGGGTACAAAAAGAACCGTCTTAAAATCTCACGCCCCTTCCCCACCCGACTTGGGTTTGAAGTTTGAATTGCTGTATCTATACCATATGGTGATCCATGTGCAGTAATATAGTATATAAAACCCTTTTTTTAATTTTATTCACTAAATTAGGTACAGTTATTTATTTAACTAGCCTGTAAGATTTTGATTTAATAATCTTGATTTAAAATTTGCAATACGAATGCCCTCTAACTCTCGTGTTTTGCCTTTTTTACCTTCAGCAGTATAGTTCACTACTCATATAGTTCTTCTAAGAGATCATTTCCCCTAATTAAAGACACTTTACTTTCCCATTTCAAAAAAAACTCAGTGCGTGTAGTCCCTACGCGCGGAAGAAGTGAAACTTAATAGAGGAAATTCCAGAAAGAAAGAAATGTGCGATATACATAAACATGTACATATTTTCTAATATACAAAATAAATATTTATCTTTATCTGTATCTTCATCTTCCCCTTTATATTTATCTTTATCTTTATCTTGATTTTTATTTTTATCTTAAACTTTATCTTTATCTTTATATTTATCTTTATCTTTATCTTTATCTTTATTTTTATCTTTATCTTAATGTTCATCTTTATCTTCATCTCTATCTTTATCTTATACTTTATTTTTATCTTTATCTCTATCTTTATATTTTTATTTATATTTATATTTATATTTATCTTTATCATTATATTTATCTTTATCTTTATCTTTATATTTATCTTTATCTTCATCTCCATCTCCATTTTCATTTTCATTTTCATCTTCATTTTCATCTTCATCTTCATCTTTTCTTTATCTTTATCTTTGTTTTTGTTTATATTCTTGTCTTTGCATTAGTCTTTTCCCGCCCAATAAATATTTATCGCAAACATATCGGAGCTGTAATAATAAGATTCGCTTCAATAATTTTTTTAAACAGGTGGCCACCCTCTTCAAGCACTTCAAATATATTTTAATTGTGTTTCTTTGAGCTCTTTCTTTTCACTGCATAAGACTTTTGTATAATTTAACTAAATTTGACTTTTGAAACAGGTGGCAACCCTCCTACATGTACCTAGAAAATACAATTTATTCAAAACCATTTCTTTTGATACCCATATTAGGATAATTCATTTAACTTAATAAATAACTTGAATTGATTTTCGTATATATGGCAACCCTTTAAAAAACTAAAACCACATTGCACATCTACGGATCAAGCCCTTTCATTTAACACCTCACCTTTCAGGATCGAACGAACGATACAGATTTTATGCCTTGGTGTTAAATATTTAACGCAAACACTGCGGCAGAGAAATTTTGAGTTCGATTTTCTAACATGTGGCAACCCCTTTCATGGAACTAAAGCTATGTGTCACACCCAAAGGACAAGGCTTTTTATTTGACACCTCATTTTTGAAAATCAAAGCTGCGATGCGGATGTTATGCCTTGGTGTTAATTATTTAACGCCACCCTCTGCGGCAGAGAAACTTTGAATTCGATTTTCTAACATGTGGCAACTCTTTTTAAGGAACTAAAGCTATGCTGCACACCCGAAGAACGCAACCATCTCCGGACTCGAGTAAGAAGTTTCACTTCAAAAAGCTGCGTCGATATTTATTCTTGGAAGTAAGTTCAAACTCTCGCGGTAAATAAAAATATCGATTGATTTGTCTGAAAAGTAAACTGTAATTACTACTTGCAAAGTGATTTAAAAAATATAGCTGTAACTAAACCTGCTAGTGTTGGAACGCTGTTGTGATCGACTGGAATTTTTTCTTAGTGTCACCTCTGCCTTCTTTTACAAGTGCTCTTACCATATTTTTTCTTGTACCTGCATTCAATTTTTCACAAAAAAAAGCCAAGGCTGACGTCTTTTTAGAAAGATACTATAAATGCTTACTCAATTTCGTTAGTGCTGCCGGAGATGAAACCGGATCTGTAGCTTCTTGCAATTTAACATTTTTAAAAAATGTATGTATATCCTCTACGGCAGCTGCTGAGACATTGGGCCGCTTTTGTTCTTCATCAAGGGGATTTTGTGCTCGAAACACAAATATTTTTGGGCCATATATGGCTCGAGACATCCATCTTGCTTGGTGCGTTGCACCAGGCGGTCGAATTATAAACCTTTTTTCTGCATATTTCTTTAAAAAAAAACCATCGGTAGTTCCAAGGACACCAAATAATCAGCCCCCACATGGGTTCTTCTAAACTCATTACAAAAAAAGGCAAAAAGCGCCTTCGACTTGTTGCAAGTTTTTTTGACAACGTTCGTCTTTCATTCGACTAACTATATTTTTGGCATCAAGTTTTTCCCATTTTCTTTTTAAATTCTTCAAATAAAGGTACATCTGGACTTGATGTTTAGTATGGGAATTTAACCTCAAAGACTACTCTCAGAACTAGCTCGTAAATGTGGTG